>JACMZG010000002.1:3429661-3614117 GCA_018340805.1 Microvelia longipes
GCTCTCAGGGGGCTCTCCGTATTGGCATGGGTACTGTGTAACCTCATAAAACTCCTTAAGTGTAAGTTGGGGTTATAATAAATCTATTTTTCGGTTTCGGCACATAGTTTTGTGGTTTTGATTTGTATTTCTAACATTCCTCTCATATAAGTTATTGTACATTTGTACTGATTATTTGATTATTTTTAGAGAAGGTGGTCAGGTTACTTTTTCGATGTTCAAAATTTAAACCAGTAGGAGCCCCTCTGGTGATAATATCCTCTATGATAAGAGTAACGTTTAATGGCAGAAGTATACAACTGTAAATAAATAATTTTTTTTGTTGTTGACTTTTTTAAATTTAGATAGTACTAATACATCAATACATTGATGTTATGCGTTCTGGCAATGTACTCTAGTAAGGTAGGCTGGACAGCCCAAGAGGCAGAATGCTTGACCCGTTGTTTTAATAATGGAAAAGTATGGGCTTGTTTACAATTTTTAGAAGTAGGTGGCGTGTTTGTCCAAAAATGTTCGATGAGCAAAAGAAAATATTTAATATAACACATTTTTAATGCAAAACTCTTACAGTTTGACCAATTTCCATGGAACACATTCTCTTTTTTGAAATTACATTGTGGAAAACACTTAAAAAAATTGAATGTCAGAATGGTCGTTTGGAGCAAATTAGGAGAGTAAGGGGATTTGCTCCAGTGGCCCGTTTGTGAACATTGAACCTTTGCGTCAACGGAGAACGGAGGCCACTCCCGTATGCACCAATAAGTCATTACTTAACGTTAGTTATTACTCACTGTTGCTTTTCTGTCGCATAAAGGGGGTTATAGTTGATGTTATAGTTTCTCGGCGTTTCGCCCGCTTACCTACTTTCAATAGTTGTTTAATATTTTCAGGAACCGATGAACTTATTATTTTAAAATTTTTTTTGAATAATAATTCCTTAATGATGGCTAGCTCGGTGATTATCGATAGAGGCCTCCCGGTTGAAAATCAAATTCACGCAATTACTTATAATGGCCCGACATCTATCCAGCGTAAGTTTTAACTTATTATGACTTTGATTTTTCCTCACTTTCTTCTTATTTTACCAATTTTTACGAATACTAAGCAATTCATTTACGTTTCGGTGTGAGCTTATATATCCCGAAAAATATTGGTATTTTATTTTTAGTTCAACGCACTAAGTGATAAGATATGCGAGGTTGGCCGGTTTGGTACACTTACTACCAACACACAGCAATAGTACTTCAACACACTTCTAGATCCACGATCGTATAGAAATAGTCTCTCATTGGTAATATTACTGTATGAACATGCGGAGGGATCGATAAGCATAAGCTACACTAGGGAGATAGAATCTAAATGGATCCCCTGTAGCTGTCTTTTGGTGTGCTCTCTTAGAGACAAACGTTTTAACCGGATACCTTCTCGTTTTATTAAGATGCTTCACTAAAAAAAGACCACCATGTTTGGGGGCGGGATCAGTTATCACATAATCTCAACTTAATCGACTAAACAAATACGCTGTAAGAACTGTGGTGAAATACACCCGTATTGGCATACGGTAAACACTACGATCGTCTGTTAAATACGGCTGTGTTACGTAGTAAATACTTAATCCTGCGGATCGTATTAAGTAAGGTCTAGTTAACACGGGTAAACTACACTGTAGAGACAATGCGGGAAATCTAGCTGGATACCTAAAAACTAGGGAGATAATATCTAGATAAACTCCCTTGATACGGTTACTAACGTACACACAGTGTAATTACAGGTGACGTATTCATACAGATTTAATACGATTCAGTTCTTGCACCTATTTGTTTAGTTGATCGAGTGCAATCCATGCTTATAACCGTCCTGCAAAACATTGCATCTTTTCAAAGTGAAGGTTTCCTTAGGTTATAAAAAAAAGTTTTAACAAACATATTTAATTAAATATAATTTCTTTCATAATAATAGAGTTAAATAAAAAGTTATTTAATGAAAACAGAATATTCATTGAAATAAATAGTTTGTCGACGAAGGTTATTTGCAAATAGATCACCTCTGAAGTACAATACAGTGTATAGGCGTATCTAGATTCATTTCCCTAGTAACTAGTGTAATCCGTCTGGATTCCAGCAGCATGGTTTTTTTATAGCGTATTAAACTACCGTACTATTAAATCTTGAATTTAGAATACTGTGTAAATTTACTTGAAGAGGCGATTCCGTATTTAATCATATAACCTCTTCTGCCAAACTATTATTTTAACTGTAATTATACTTTTTTTACAACTAACTTTTTAAATTTTTTTTGTGTAACTTAAAGTACCTATGCAAAAAAATCACAATTGAATTTAATATATTTTTTTGGCTTAATCAACTTGAAGTGAACCTCTCACCAATAAAATAGGCCGATTTTGGTGGGATCAGTTAAGACATCATCAGACTTGAATGCAACAGAACAAATATGATGCAAGAACCTGAATCATATTAAATGCGTCTGGTGTATCACTCTAAATATGCTGGTGTTTATGTTAGCTTAATTGATTCGACTCTGGCTCTCAGATCAATGAAAACTCCTTGGGGCTGAAGTTAGTCCATCTTACCTCATCTTTTCACTGTCTAACTGCTGACGACCTTTAATTGTTACAATCACTTATATTGATACAAAAGAAAAGAGAGGTTATAAATTGATAAAAGTGGTGACTTAACTCAATAAGTTTAAAATAAGTCCTATGTTTGTATTTAAATTCAACTTGTGATTTTTAAATTCCAAAATAATCTATTACATAAAATACATGTGTATTCAGTGGTCTGTATTTGTGGTATTAAATTTCTAGAATTAAATAAATTAAATAGCACAGGAAACTTACACACTGCTAACCAACTATGTCAAAAATAAATTGCCTAGTTGAGGGGAGCAATAGAGATATAAACGTTTCAAGATGTTCCTTTTACTGATGGAAGTTAAGTAAGTTAATATTTACAAACTTCTAAAGATTAATGTCTCTTTTAAAAAAATTTTTCATATTAACTTATTTATTTTATTTTAAACAAAAGAATCATATTCAGTGCTTGTCGAATTTAGAACTAGGAAACTTAGTGTCTTTAAAAAGGTGTTTGGCAATCCTACATTTTTTCTTCACTCCAATATTTGTATACCAGGGCGTCAAAAAGCTACTTGAAGATTTAAGGTTTTTCCGGCGACTGACGCGTCAATGTACGATTAAGAATCCGACTTTCGTTCACTGTGATGTGGAGGCTCTTCAGGGATTAGGACATCAATGAACAATGGACATGATGAAGAATCGAAACAATTGGATCTTCATCTACAGTGACGCGGTCATCACGGAAGACTAAATCTTCATGAAATAACCGCGGAAGCCTACGCAGTTTAAAAAGCTACTTGATATACCATAGGTATATATTTTGTTGTACATTTTAAGGCCTTTACTATGTTCAGAAGAATTGTAGGCTTGCTCAAAAGATGATTTAGTAAACCTAGTGTAGACAGATGTTAAGAAAGAAGTTAAAGGAGAACCAAGTGATGATGCCCAGTCTAACAAGATGCGAGTCAGTCTCTCCCTGGCCGTGGACTCACTCTTACTAAACTCAGGTTTTGTCCTTGAAAAATTTAATTGCAATACTAAATTAATTTAATTTATACTTGATGAATGTAGGTTGTTAACTGTTCAATAGATAGGTTAATGATAACTGTTAACTTAAATGAGGTAGGCAACCCATTTTTATTTTGGTATAAAAAATACATTCTATATGACTCACCTCAAAAGCTCCAAATTTCTATTTTTAAAATTTCGTGAAAGTGTAGTTGACAGATAATATTGACTCATCTTCAAATAATGAAAATTATTATAAATACATAAAATATAAATGAAATTAATAATTGCATTTACAATATTAACTTTGATTTTTTCTGTAGGAATAGCTCTTACGTAGATCAGTGTATCTTATGATATATTTGCTCATGGATAATGCCATTCTGTATGGCCAACCTCATATCCCTAAATTTATAACTTTGAATCTTGACATGGGTAAATTAAGTGCTAATTCTATTTCTGTCTTAAGAAATAGCTTTACGGAGATAGCGTCTTATATGATGTATTAGCAAATGCTAAGATAAGATACCATCATATTAGATCCTGTTCCTCAAACTACTGATCACAACCTACGCTCAAGTCTAATGCTAGTAGAAGGTAAGTAATTAAATAAAACTAGTGTCTTCAGTAATTTTCAAATTTTCCTAATAATATCAAGCAATATAACTGCATTGTACGATCTAGAATTTAAATTCAAAGTCCAGTATTTTTTTTAATATATCTCTATTTCTTGTTTAAAATATTTGCTTGTTGTGGTTTTGGAACTAAATCTTATGTTTACTTTAGATATCTTAAAGGGTAGGTTCGTTTAGAATAACTATGGTTGTTTTGTGTATTGGGTATGAAATCACGAGGATTTTAAAATAATCAAAATTAAATAAGTAAAATGCCCCAATCATATTATAGTATGGTTAAAATTTAACACTACTTAAAAGTTATAATTACATCGTTTGAGTAATAATTAACAATTAAGCGGTTGGTAGAGCATTTTTCGATTAACTTGACAAGAGCCCCTGTCTTTTTGAGGGCAGTTTTGCACAAGTATTCTGTACGTGACACGTAAGTGTAATAGGAGGTCTTTTAAGTTAGTAAATGTTTCAAAGAATTTTAAGTAATTTTGGCATATATTCTTTAAATAAGTTTTTTATTTAGTTTGTGTGTTGTCTATGTACGGTATGGGGGGGTCTATTTCTGTTTTGCACAGGGGATGTTGATAATGGTATAGGGAATTGGAAACTAATCTATAAGGGACAATTGTTGTCTTTAAAATATTATTGTAACTAGATAATTAGGACAATTGGCGCTGCGGTTCTGCTGTCCACTCTCAGAAACCCATAGAATCTTACTAAAAGCTTTACTTGAGTATGTTATATAAGGGGAGAGAAGAAGAGATAAGTCCTCTTTTAAAAAATTAATATTCTTAATATTGAGCTTTATGTGGCAATGCATCTCTTATCTTCTTTATAAACATACTAAATCTGTCAAAAGAGTTTCTGGTGGTAACAGGGCAGCAACAAAAGAATACTCCTATAGAACTTCAATGAAACAACCTTGGGGCAAAGACATTGGAAGTACACATCCACAAAACTATACAATGAACTACCAGATAAGAATAAATTTAATATAACGAAGAAATTAAAAAACCAAATTAAAACTATTTTATGATAGACAATATAAACATATTTAAAATCCTTACTAAGTCGAAATTTAAAAAATATTTTCAGTGGGGAAATAGAATATTCTATGGTAAGATATATATATTTAAAAAGAAATAGTATGACAAGTAGATGACTAGATTTTTTTAAATTAGTATATAAAAACAACGTCCTCTTTGCAGCACGAGACTAATATTTACAGGCAGAGACGTATTTTCCTATATGACTGATTGTCAACTGATTGCAATATTGATGTATAAATGATAAATTTGCATGTTTCATAAGAATGTTTAAATTGTCATTACTTTTAATCATAGAGTGTCAGTTATTTTGTACTTCAATTTATTTAAAATAAAGGAATATATAAAAAAAACATTACTGTAACTCCTTCACCTATTGGGAGGAATCAAGATTTTGGGTTATACTATAATTGAGATTCTCGCACCACTTAATATAAATGAATCGAGGTTGTTTGGATTTGTAAATAAAGCATTTTTTCTAAAAATTAAAAACATTTTTTGTAAGTTTCAATGTTGGCACATATGAAATCCTTTACTTGATATATTGTTGACGAATATTTAATTTTTTCTGCTACTTGATATTTATTTGAACTGATAGCGTGTAATTTATGTGCAGGCATTGCACTGGTGCAGGGATGGTTTGCTAAATCGGAGGCAGAGAGACTTAGGAACTGAAGAATGAACTACCAGGACTAGAACTGCCTTCTGATTCTTACTCAGAACCTACGGCTTATGACGAACTTAGACTTAAGAAGTTCTAATACATATTGGGGACTTATCTCTATAGAACTGGTATGACCATTTAGTTACAGTTTAAGAATAACTATTTACTTCTTGTTCCTCTTCTGAGTTCCTAATTCGCAGTATAATTTATTTTAGCAATATTATTTTTAATTTGAGAAAAAAGAAGAAATAAAAGGAGAGTCACGTTTTTTTATTCTTTCCAATCTACTGAGCACCTGAGACGTGCCCTGTACATTGAATATTCTGCTAATAACATGGCAAAAAATTGGCTTTTTGTCCTGGATTCTACTGTGGAGTGCCAAGGTCCTTAGCTGTCGCGAAGCGATTGTTTTGTTTACACTATTCAAAATATTTCACGTTACCGTGGCGAAACAAAAAAGGGGAGGAAAAAGGGAGAATCAATAATTATATATAGAAAAAAATTGCTTACTTTGTTGTGTGTTAATAAAAAACGTTAATTCATATCTTTTATTATCTAAACCTTCACGAATAGGTCCTATTTTTGTAAATTTTAGATAATATGAATATATGGTAAATGTTTAAAATAATGAACATATATATGAAAAAATCCATGTATTGGAAATTGAAAAAATAGTATTTTGTTCGTAATAAAATTTGTTGGGTTAAAAAATTAACATTGGGGTCTTGTTGCCACCTTAGAAAAATACAAGTGAAAATTACTTTGGCTACAGCTTCTTGATTTGTTAGTGCAGTGTAGCCTTTATGTAATTTTAACACCCTATATTAGCAGACAGGATTCAGAACTATTACTTCAAAGATTCAAAGATAACCAAGTGTTTAAGCTTTGTGAATCAGTCCGAAACTGCGTCTCACACATATCTAAGATTTGAATCCCGCCATAGCCTTTTCAAAATGTTTCGCAGCACTCTTACAAAGTTTGTCTCTTCCATGATTCACTGGTTAGAAAAATCTGGACCTTGGTCTGGGAAAAGGATTACCCTGATCTGGAAATTTAATTAAGGTGACTAGTACAATAGACCTCTGGCACAGTTCCATCGAGTTTTTACTCGACCCAACCCATTCATAATGATAATGACTAATATACTGATTGTGCGAAAAATTTACTATATGTGTTAAAATAAAGTTTACAATAAAGGACTGTTGGCTTCATTGTTTTGACCTTATCTCTATTATCAATCCAATAAATTTTTTGTCTTATGATATTAACTAGATTATACCATTGACATATCACTAATTATACTGATAGGCAACCTACTTTAACAAACTATCAAACATTAATAAATAGGCACTTTTATAGAAAGTGCTTTTATGATATAAAATGTGGCTTAACTCATTTTTATTTGATTTAAAAATGATATACATAACTTTGTTTTTTAACACTGGAAGAATTTGATATTTCTTTTTCAATTAGTCGATTTCTAATCAACAGCATTTAGTTAGTGCGGTCCTATATATAATGTACCAATAATATTCTATACCAAATATTGAAATTGTTTTTTTGTTTCACTCAAGCACTACTAGAGCGAGTTAATATCTCTCGGGCTAGAACTGCTTCCACTAAGCACAGCTCAGTGAAAAAATTTTTATAATGTGTAAAATAAAAATTACCAATATAGGACTGCAGCTTTGTGTGTTTTATTCTGAATTTGGCAGTCTGTTGTTTAAATTAATTTTTGAAGGGAGAGCTGGTAGACCACCTAGCAAATAGGCCATGTTGTTGGGCCCTTTTTGTTCACTCCTGTAGATCGAAGATAGTGTTCTTCTTTATGAGTCCTAATGCAATAATTTTCCATCAAATCCACCAAAGAACTGTGGCTTTACTATAAGTTTTTTACAGCTTTCACCTGAAACAATACCTGCCCCACTGCCAGACTAGGCTTTTCTGTTCTCGAAACGATAAGACAGAAAAATATACATTTTTTATATGATCTATTGAGGGTCCTAAATTTTACCTAAACCCAGGTTCATTTAGGGTTAGGAATCTTTTACGAGTACCTGACATCTCACAGGCTCAGAACCACTAGCTTAATATCCCTTTCGAAGGACGGCACATTAAAGGATTTCTATAATTCGCATGAAAATCCTAAAGGCTCCCACCAGAATCGAACCAACAATCTGGTGGCAGGCTCACATTCTAACCATTAAACTACTAAATAATTGTTTGGAATAATAGACTAATTAAATTGATGTACAGTAATTGCTTATTGTTACAGCTGGATCAAAGTATAGTCAGTCTGGAATGTTTGAAGTTACTAAAGCTGAGGAGGAAGAGAGATCTTGTAGCCCTCCTCCCTCCCCTGGACCCCCTAACCCAGCCAAACAGCTTCCATCTGCTCTCAGAGTTAACATCCCTTCTGACTTACAGGGAGTTGCTTATATTGAAGTTGTTAGACAAAAAGGTAAGTAATTTATTTGTCATGGGGTTCAGGAATTTTTATAAATGAAAATGATGTTATTTTATTCATATTTAAAAAAAATAATATTTAAATTATATGCGCTAGTGGATTTTTTACCATAAGGATGCAATTAAAAGTCTATCCACAAATATATTTCAACCAATGTTATCATGACAAAACTGGCTTTCAACCTAATACAGGGTTATCCTCAGTGCCGGTGAGATGAAGCTAATTTTTCATCTTGAGTCTTGTTATAAGATTTGAGACACAAAATCAAACCTTATAGCAAGACTCAAGAGGAAAAATTAGCTTTTTCTCACCAGCCCTGAGGATGACCTGTATTAGGTTGAAATCCGGTTTTGTCATCATTACATTGGTTGAAATTTATTTGTGGATAGACTTTTATTTACATCCTAATAAAAAAATTAAGTTTTATCACTTAAAACGGAAAATAATAATTAAACCTTATTCCATTCAATTTTAAATTTTAGGGCACCTGCATGCTTAAGACTTTATTGTTTCAAATTTATTAATATAAAGAATTAATTTAAGTTTTGTTAAAATGTCAAAAAGATTTGTAATATAGGGATATTACAAATATTTATAATGCATGTATTATAGGGACGTATTAGGGGTATTATTTAAAAAATCATAACTATTTTTTATACATACAAAAAGTTTGTGTAATATCACAAAATCAATAGGTATATATTATGATGTCAAAATATGGTAAGATAGCAAATTTAGTGATGCAAGATCAATTTCAAAAAATTAAACCCAATATAATGTTTTTTTTCTCTTAGTGGCAGTATACCCTTAAGAAAACAACTGTGTAAAATAAGCAATGCTATCTCTATGTTTTTGAATCTTCATACCTCGTAGTGTAAATGAAATTATTGTTTCTTTGCAGACCAAGAAGACCTGTGCTCATCTGGAGTGAACACACTGAAAAGTGCCCCTGTTCAGAGTAAAGACATGTACTGGCAACCCAAGCTAGAAGCTGCTCAGAATGTTCTCTTCTGTAAAGAATTATTCAGTCACTTGGCAAAGGAAGCCGTCCAACTACATGCTCCCATACCTCATATGGTTGTGGCCAACCAGATCACAGCATCTGTGAGTTGTTCTTTTTTTAAGTTAGCTTTAAAATTAAAAAAGTAATAAATGAAATACATTTTTCATTTATAAAAGAACCATTATTTCATATTAAAAAATCAGGTACAGGGTACCTCAGAACTTTTGCTCTCCTCATCGGATTTAGTACACTTCAGCGACATTTAGTATTTTCCAGCGACCACCCATCCAGGCACTAACTCCGCTCGATGCTGCTTAAATTTTATGATCTAACAAAAACTTTAGATATACTTGACGTATTAATACAAAACTTAGTATATTTATTTATAACATTTGTACCAATTTCAACTCAGTTAGATTATTTTTTGATTTTTTTTATAATTTTTTAAAAAGCGTTAAATTGAACTAATGTAATTATGAGATAAAATTTGGCACATGTCGGTCTTATATGTGACTGCATGCATACCCAATCTCTAATCGATCATTATTTTACTGCTTCATATAAATTTTCAAAATTTTTGCAGTCATTATTTCCAGTTAATGACATCATATACAAATTACACAAAGAAGCCTAATGATTGAATTTTTTACCAAGTTCCATCTTTCAAGCGTAAATTGCTGGGTACAATGAGAACATGCACACAGAAGTTTTGTTCTGCACATTAACTGGAGTACACTACTCTACTCAGCACTATTTTTCTTTACGTTCAAATTTTTTATTTTGGAGTAATCTAGAGAAAAGTTAACTCTAGATTAGATACATGTGCGAACAGATAAAGGGTAAAAATGTAAATAACCTTCTTAACTGAACAAAATAAAAAATTAAAATTTACAATATATTTGCATTTTTCGTTCAATTTATTGTTTAATTGAGTTATTTTACTGGATCTAAATTGTTTAAGCAGACCCATTGGAATTTCAGAAAAAAATTGTTTATCTTACTTTTCATTAAAATGATTACTTATAATTTGTGTAAATAGTTATTATTTTATTAATCTGCACTATCTTTTGTAAAAAGTCACTAGGCCAATTGCAAGATTTAATTAACTTTTTTTTCAATTTAAATACATACATGTATCAGCTTTCTGTTGAGACTTGTGAATCTGATTTTAGGCGATATAAGACGTTGTGATCACCACAACTAGAGATGTATTATTTTTTTTCTTTTATTAAAGATAAAGCATATTAATAAAACAACAACTATTTGTTTAAATTCCACGTAATAATTTCATAATTTGAACACAAAGCATGGTGAGCAACAAGCAGGTGAAAATTTATCACTGATAGTTTATTATGAGCACAAAACATTGTAAAACACAAAAAATACCACTGATTTTTTGTTTTATAAATTTAAAATAGCATTATAAATTTTTTTAATATTGTTAAAATACGTCGATAAACAAATTAATAAACACATGTGATAAGAGTGATTTCCCCCCAACATTACTCGCTCAGTTTAACTCTGCTCAATTTTACTGGGTTTTTTTGGGAGGAGTAAAAAGTACAGTTAAGTGTAAGATGTTTCTTGCGAGACAAGAAGCATTCATGCTACACTACAAAACATAGTGTAGTACAGTTTGGAGTAGAATCGAGGAAGTGCCCGAACATAGATCTTGCCCAAGGTTACTCTTGTGTACACTGGAGTAACGTGCTGAACAAACCTATACATACAGACAGACAACTTTCTCTCTCTGTAAAGTAATACACTTGTACCAAAGTTCAGATCACCTGAGTACCACTTAAGAGGTCTTAAAAACACCTTAAACGGATATTTCAGGAGAAAACCATGTTTTTGGTTTTTTCGCTACTCAATACTTTTCGAAATGAGGAAATAATATATAGAAGACTTCAGTCCTAAAGATGTATTTAATAAGCAAAAAAAACCTATGCTTTCGACAATAGTATTACAGTGTAAACCAAAAACCACATTTACTCTATTAAAACCAAAATCATGAGAACAAGCATTAAAATCTAAAAAAGACAAAATTCAAATTATTAAAAAATACAATTAAATGACTTACGGTATTATTTAAATAATAGGAAATATTATTGTTTACATGTTATCAAAACAGAATATAAAAACAGGTTATGAAGGGTAATATAAACAATGCAGGTTTGACCAAGATGGAAACAAAAAAAACATATATTATTATGACAGAAACGAAGGGCGGAATCATTTAATATCAAACTGTAAATTTAGAAAGTAGGTGAGAATATATTTTACTTAACTGATGAGTGCGTTGTTTCTTATTCTTAGACTGGCTATTAATTTTGACTAAAGAGCATTTCTAATATTAAGTAATGATAATTTTATCTTTTGTCTCATGATAATTTTAAAATACCTCTGATAATTTTATCTTTTGTCTCATGATAATTTTATCTTTTGTCTCATGTCTCATGATAATTTTATCTTTTTCTCATGATTCTTTTGTCATCATGATAATTTTATCTTTTTTATCTTTTGTCTCATGATAATTTTATCTTTTGTCTCATGATAATTTTATCTTTTGTCTCATGATAATTTTATCTTTTGTCTCATGATAATTTTATCTTTTGTCTCATGATAATTTTATCTTTTGTCTCATGATAATTTTATCTTTTGTCTCATGATAATTTTCAAATACTTCCTTGGATCAGTATGAAACTTATCAAAATTAATCTTGTAAAAGTACAGAACTCTATTGTTTGTGAAGTATTTATTTTGTCGTTAACCCGCATTAATGTCTCAGTACAAAATTTCAGGAATCGACTAAAATGTAAAAACTTATTGGATTGAGCTGGTGCTTAGTAAACATATGCGTACCTCTTCAAGTTCAAAGAGATTTTCACTGATAGTAACTGCCTCAGTAGGTTTAAAGAGCTTTGCTGAAGAAGTTTACGTTTTCTGTAGTGACTTCTTCTTAATTTTAATGAACTCTATTTATCATATTCTAATGAAAGAAGTTTAATATATATTTTTATTTACTATAGATGTTGCCGGGTGTTCAGTTAGTAATAAGCCTGCGTCACAATACGGCAACAAGCACATCAAATACTACGACTGATAAGAAAGCACCGAGTCAGAAAGCTGATCATGATCATGTACTGGAACATAGTCTTCATCAGTTACTGAGGGAAGTTCATCATAAGAATACACATCATCCGTTTCCCCATCCGTCCTCTGCCCCTCTAGGCCCTAGTAAGAGGAGGTGTCTTGCTGGTCCATCAGCTGCTGACAAGCATCAACTGCTTGAAATGACTCAGAGGTAGTGTTCTTGTAAAATTTGTCATTTATAAAAATATCAATTGAACTGCTAACGATAGAGCTAAGCTTCTATTTATTATAACTTCAAAGAAAAAACATATAATATGGTATTCATATAAAAATATAAATATTTGAGTTGGAATCATGAGTCTTGGCAGAATCAATCTCCCCACCTCTGCCGTTTTCATTACTATGTTTTATTTAGTCTTGGGGGTCTTGTTCCTATATAAAAAACTACTGTTTTGATAATAATTATTTTTATGTTCTATTAATTTTAATGTTATTCTTATATCTTGTGTTATATTTATGGTTTGCATTAAATTTTTTCAGCTGTTGTTTATTCTTTTGAACGAGTATTTAACTTTTAAAAACATACAAACCTAGAAGAGTTAATAGATCCATTTTATTAAATAAATTAAAAAATAATGTTTTTTTTATTTTGCTTTATGTACAGTACTTTGCACAATTGCATTAAAGTCAATATTTCAATACATAATATATATACAATAAAGGTTTACATGAACTTTTAAGTTTATCACAATTCATAGTTTTAATGATCTAATCTGAATTATTAAAATTGATTTAAACAGAACAGTATTTCTCCACATGATCGAACCTTAAAGTTTGCATTGGAACCCTTTTTAACTGAGCATATAGAGGCTTTTATTTTAAGATTTACTTTTACTTTTAATTTAATTATTCTAATTCAAGCCTCTTCTAAATTAATTGCTAGTAATTTAGCATTTGATGCTCTATTTTCTATTTATTTCTTTTATAATACCTTTATTTAGTAAAATATAAAATTTTATGCTACAAAATAATAAAACAAGGCTATCTCTGCTTTTTTTTTGTTTTTTAAACAATTTCTTTATTGGCAATATCTCTGCTTTAAAGCTTGCACTTTGAGCTGTAGAGAGGGAGTTCTTTTTATATCTTATATTATTTGCATTAATAGTTATAATATTTATTTATAATATTTCGGAGTATATTGTCAATATCTTTATGATAACGTGAGGAAAAAAAGTAAAGATTAGGACGAACAGGCTGCATACGTACAATTAGCTTATGGAAAATAATTTTTACATAAGCTAATTAAATAATTTCTCAAATTTTTTATTAGATAGAGACTTTTATTAAAGATTTATTTATACTTTTAATTTAATTATTGCATTTCAAGCCTCTTTTAAGTAGTTCCTTGTATTTTAACATTTGATGCTATATTTAGTTTTTTTGCCATTTAAATAAAAATTAAAATTCATTTGACTAAATAATGATTTTTTATTGTTTAAAACTGATTTTTTTTATTTATGACTAATTTAGTGTTTAATAACCAATTTTCTAATTGCAGTAATACTTTTTTTATTTATTACTTTAAATTTTTTAGAACAAAACAACAATCCCATGTCATCTGCATACATTAAAGTTGGTTAAAGTGAATGTTTATGCTCCTAAACGTCCCTCTTGGGTCACTCCAGATCTACTTGATTCTAGTCAACGTCTAAAAGATGCTTTTTACAGTAAATATATTAACTTAGATAATTATAAAAAGATGAAGACTCAACATCAACAGCTAGTTATCAAATGTAAAAAACCTTTATATCAACTAAAATTAATGAATCTGAAAACAAAGTCAAAAAAGCTTGGGATCTTGCCAAAAACGGCCTTATACATAATAGTTCTAAAACAGAAAACATAGTATTGAATAAGTCGTCTAATACTCATTCAGAACCTTTAATTTTAAATGATCCAGTTTTAGTTGCTAATTATTTTGGGGAACATCTGTCAAAAATACCAGATAAACTTCAAAATTCTTTTAATTTAATTCAGCAAGTATATGATTACAGTAAGAGGCCCAATGCTAGTCTAGTAAGCTCTATGTATTTTGATAACTATGTTTCTATTAAAGAGCTTGAAAATGTTTTGAAAAAAATGAAAAATAAAAGAAATAACAGTCCTGATGGCATTACGATGTCTGTAGTTAAAAAAAGCTTACGTTATTGTTATGATGTTTTTCTACATGTTTTATCATGTTGTTTTACTGAAGGGACTTTTCCTAGTTCTTTAAAACAATCACTTGTAGTTCCTTTTAAGTCTGGAGACAAAACCAATGTTAATGATTATAGACCTCTATCTTTGCTTAGTCCTTTTTCAAAGCTAATAGAAAAGACTGTACACAATAGATTAAGTCATTATTTAGATAGCAATAATATTTTAGCTCCTGAACAACATGGCTTTAGATCAGGCTTTTCAGTTAATTCTGCTTCATCTAATGCTGTCCATGAGATCCTAAAATGTATAGATAATAAGTTGTATGTTGTCGCTTTATTTTTTGATATGTCTAAAGCATTTGATTTACTTAATATTCCTACTCTATTAAGAAAATTATATGAGATCGGTATAAGAGGTTCATTATATGACTTAATTAGATCATTCTTAACTGGGCGTTCTTTTAGCGTTTCTATTAATGGCACCAAGTCTAAAAAAATTCTTTACTTCTTCAGGTGTGCCACAGGGTAGTATCTTAGGTCACTTCTCTTTACCATTTACATAAATGACCTGCCAGCATGGCTTAGAAGTATAGTTAAAGATTGTTTGGTTATTATTTATGCTGACGATACATCTGTCTTAGTATATAGTCACGATGTTTGTAATTTAGAAATTTATGTTAATTTGTTATGTCAGGGTTTTGTTGAGTGGTGTTTTAATAATAAGTTAGTTTTAAATACTTCTAAAAGCGTTTCTGTGATATTTAGAAGTCGTAATGTTGATAGACCTTTAACATTCTTAATTAATTCTAGTCCTTATGTTGTGTGCCGTTTACTAAAGTCTTAGGTTTAATTTTAGATAATAATTTAAATATAGTTTCCACGTTGAATTCGTTGTTGCAAAGCTAAATTCTGTATACCATTTACTTAGAAAACTTAAAAAGTTCAATGCGACGAATGTTTTATTGATGTTATACTACGGATGGGCATTCCCTTATCTATCAAATCATATTTTATCATGGGGCCCGAGCACTGAGGCAAAAAGGGTTTTTATTTTACAAAAAAAGATTAATTCGTTTAATTTTTAATTGGCCCAAGGGAAACTTGTAAAAGGCTTTTATAACAAACAGATCATAACATTTCCGTCCTTAATTATTTTAGAGTCGTGTAAGCTAGTGAGAAAATATCCCAACAAATTCAAAACTCACTCCAGCGTGCACAATTTGAACACTAGAAATAAGTTGGATCTGTACCCAGTAAAATGTAGAACATCATTATTTAAAGCATCACCATTCAATCTGGCTATAAGTTGTTGCAATAAATTACCTCACTCAGTTAGGTCACTTGAAAAGATTAATTCTTTTATTAAAGAAACAAAAGAATATTTGATAGAAAATGCATATTATTCATTGCAGGATTTTATTGCATAATAAAATCCTATATTATATATTGTGCTTTTTTATATTGTTAGCTATGTAGTTGTGTGTTATGTTTTTTATTTAATTATTTGTGTATTATTTGACTTGTTATATACTTATTTATTAAGTCACTTAACCAATAAAGAATAATAATAATAATAATAATAATTAATATATTATCTCCTTAAACAATTGCATGCAGATTGTCGGCAAAAGCTATAAATAAAATAGACTCTAAAATTTAGCCTTGAGAACTCCCCTAAAAATTTAAACCTGTGCTTGAGTGATATTCATCTTATCTCTCATATCTAATTACTTAAACCTTTTGCAATTTTTAAGGTAAGGTTTTATTAAATCGATAGCACCCCCTCCCTCCCTTATACTTTAAAAATCTTAGCTTAGCTAATTGGATCTTATGATGGACTAGATCAAAAGATTTAGGATATCAATCATCCCCTTATCTCTATTATCAATCCAAGACATTTTTTATCTTTGATATTTTTAAATTATACTCATGAACAATATCACTGATTATACTAATAGGCAAACCAACCTTACAAACAATCAAAAATGAATTAATAGTGGTCTTATCAAAGTGGTCTTACTCAATAAAATTTGTAAATATTGTTTGATTTATTTGTCAATTGTTAATATTAAAAATAAATACTTAACTTAGATATTAAATACTGGAAAACTTCATATTCTTTGTCAATTAGTCTATTTAACCGAAGATCTTAGGTATGATAAGTGGGTTCTATTCTATAAAAGTACCAATAATTTTTTTTGATCAAATATTAAATTATTTTATTCTGTTTCAGTCAAACACTACTGGAGCAGTTAATAGCTCAGGCACAACATTTCTTCCTTAGAATGAGAACTGAGTATGTTTTGGATTCTATTATCAAGGAAGTTAAGGATCCTCTTATCATTACACACTGGAATGCCATTAACTCCCCCACACTTTCATGTGTCAAAATAAATATTATCACTCACGGGTATGTTTTAGTGCAAGCTTGGCTTAGCAGGTTGCTACTTTTTTCTGTTTTCTATGTTTACATAGTCAACTCCCTTCAATGCATTAATAATGAAAATACTTAAAAAAAATTGAAAAAAAATCATGTATGGGCACTTGAAAACTTTAAGGAATTGTTGGGACTACCAATAGTTTTATATACCAATAATAAAATACTTGTTTACAATACAAGTTCTATATTATTCATAGAAACTTTACAAAAGTTTTGTTTTACATGACTTTATGTGAAAAAAATTGGGTACAGTCTTAGAGATATATTACTAGATTAATATTACCAATAGGCCCTATTGGTTGAATTTTGAAACATCGAAAAAGTAACCTGACCACATTCGATTATCATGATCATCAAATAAACAGAACAAAAAAACAGTAAATTATGTAGTAGAATGTTTCAAATACAAATCACAACACAAACAATCTGCGGGAAGCCCAAAACAATTGATTAATTATAACCTCAACGGGAGTTGAGGTTATAAAACCTCATTGAAACCTCCTCCAAGAGGGATCTTGGAGGAGGTTTCAATGAGGTTACACAGAGCCCCTGAGAGCCCCACTAAAAATGTTTCAGGCCTCTCAATGTATTAAGATAGGCTATGCTCCCTCTAGTATATATCTCTATGGGTACAGCAGACCTCAGAACTATTCCTCGTCACATCGGATTTGCTCAGCTCATCCTCCCTACTTTGGACTCTCTTTGCTCTTCAGCAGCGTATGGGAGGTCACCCATACAGCACTGGCCATGCTCGATGCTACTGAACTTATATGATCCAACAAAAATCATGGATATACTTGTCGTAATCAAACAAAACTTAATGTACTTATTTATTACATTAAGGCCAATAATTGTACTAAATTTCAACTCAATTGAATTATTTTCAATTTTTACATTTTTTTTAAAAAAAACGTACACAAGTCTTTCAATAAAAGTTGAATTAATGCTGATAATGAGATGAAACTTGGCACAT
The DNA here is from genome assembly GCA_018340805.1 of Microvelia longipes. Classification (NCBI taxonomy): domain Eukaryota; kingdom Metazoa; phylum Arthropoda; class Insecta; order Hemiptera; family Veliidae; genus Microvelia; species Microvelia longipes. Next base: position 3,447,776 of record JACMZG010000002.1, read on the forward strand.
ATATTAGTCTTATACATAGCTACATGCGTGCCAAATATCACCAATCATCAATTATATTCCATTTATAATTTATGTTATGTGATATGATTTCTCAACATTTTTCCGAGTCATTATTGAATTTATTGTAATACCTAGAACTATTAATCTGCTCACTCATTCCTAGTTTTTTATATTTTCAATAAAAATTATGCCTAATGAGTTTGCAGCATAAAAGCATTGAGGAGGGGTCCAATTTCTCTTATCTTCCTAATTCCAAAAATATATTTATGTCCTATGTTTATTATGTATGTATTTGGTTTTTTTTGCCATTGGTCAGCTTACTGATCTTAAGTTTATTAGAGTATCACTATTTAGCACATTCTGAAATGCTCTAAAATGTTTTAATTTTTAGATTAAACTTAGTCTTAAATGAGGGCAAAACAATTATATTAAACTAGGATTGGCAGTCCGCTTTCTGTGAGGAAGAGGGAATTATTATTACAGTCTATCGTTTAGTTTAAAAATCTTGACAGGTCAGTTTAGACACCTCTGATTCTATAGAAAAAAAAATCCCTACAAGAAGGGAGCGGGAAAAACTATGTAAACAAATCAGGTTATTTTACCCGTATTTTCTTGGCGATGTTTTTTTACATTTCTTTTGTGTAGTTTTATTTTAAAATATCATTTTAAGATTCATTTGAAAGAAGTTTTCAAAACGATGTAATCAAAAGAAGAACCACAAACAAAGTGAACAATTGCCGGGAAGAAGGTTTTTTCCCTACAGTGGTTATTGTGGTAGGGATTTTTTTTCTTCTCTTTTTAAGTGAGAGGTTGGCAGCGGCTTCTCTGATAGTTCAATCCCCAAAATACTTATGACCTTGGGGATTTTTAAACTAAACGATAGACTGTTTGTGGACAAGTTTAATTAAGTCAGCGAATAAACAGTATAAAAAAATACTGTTACTGTACAGTATAAATATACAGTAATATCAAAACTTACACAAACATCCAGTATATGACAATTATGTATCCAATTAATAATTACAAATTTTGTTGAATTGATGGTATTTTGTAATGTAATACATTTAGGTATGATGCTGTTGGTCGTACTTCTTTAGTTATCCAAGTAATGGAGAAGTCATTGAAATGTGTCTGTAGAGATGGTAGACTAATGCATATGTCTTATGAGCCTCAGGAACTACGGGACCTTATTTACTGCCAGGTAACTTTCATAAGAGTGAACTGCTGTTAAAAAATGCAGATTTTGTATGTTTGATTTAAATTGGCTTCCTCACTCTAAAAATATATATAAGTTCAAGTTTATATATGTGTGTGTGTGTGTTTTTTAATTTTCCTTTTAGTAGTAACCCTACTAAAAGTTGTATATTATCAGCATGTCCCATATAAATACTACATGCTTTTAAAAACATGTGTACATATGTGTGTATGTGTGTGTGTGTGTGTGTGTGTGTGTGTGTGTGTGTGTATATATATATATATATATATATATATAATATATATATATATATATATATATATATATATTTATATATATATATATATATATATATTATAACGGGGCCCTAGCCGTTATGATTACTAAAACTTTTAAACATATCTTTTAAAAATATAGGATAGAGAAGCCACCACTGTAGCCAACTACTAAATCAAACCAACAACTAATAATAGAACGTGAAACCGTGTGTAACATATTTATTTTGGGAAATACCAATTTGATTATTTAATGGTCTTATTAAATTTGTAATTGGTATGAAATAATTTGAATTTGAATATTTGGCGCCAATTTAAGAATTGGAGGGAAACAGTTTGATTTCATTAGTAGTCTTCCTTTAAGTTCTCCTGAAGTTTAGGTTTTCTTTTAATATGCTTTTCTTTTTCCTTTTAGGTTTTCTGGTAGTTTCTGATAGGTTTAGGTTTATTTTAGTTTTCCTTTTTGTATGCTAGGTTGGCTGCACTGTGGTCAGTGACTGAGGGTCAGAGTTCGTGACCTCATGTTCTAGAGTGTCAAGTTTTTCAAGTTGTGCTAAGTTTTGCTAGTTTAGCTGCACTTTATAGTGGATTTAAAGAGTAGGACATTTAGTGGATTAATTTGGGAATAAAATAATCCCAAAGACTTCGCTCTTGGACTAAGCTAGGCTTCAGGATTAGGCACCAAAATAAAGCTTTGGTGATAGGCGATCTCTTGGCAGATTTTAGGCTCTTTTGGTTTTGAGCCACAGTTAATCAATCATTTGTGAGATTACTCACAGATCGAGGTTTGAGATTTTATTCATTCTTCCTCCTTTACAACCTGGGTTCGCGATTGGTGAACGGTTTTGGGAGTACAAAACCAAGTCACCACAACCTCATCCTTCCTCACCAGTTCTCTTTTTATTTTTAGATATATTTTATTTTCCTTTGTTTTATGTATATACCTTTTTACCTTGTGCCCAATATTAATATTAGGTTGGTGGAAGACCACCAATAGGAGCTTTGTGATGGGCCCCAAGGTATACAAACTCAGTTCAGTTTATCATTTTGTTTTGTATAATTAATTAAATAATATGATCAGACAGTCTTAGAGTCAATTTTTTAATTAAAATAAACTAGATCATTTAATTTTCTTTTAGTTATTTTGCGACTGTTCTGATAGTAGGCAGCTTTTGTTTATTCCTGGGCAAACAGAGATTTATTACTGTTCTTTTTAAGCTCAATACACATGCTGTTCCCAGCTTGAAACTAAATCACATTAGTTATTATTTAAAATACGATCCCTAGATCTATGACCTACATTTATGTTCAGTCCAAATTCATCACCTCCCCAGTCCCAACCCTCTTTCCTTTAAGTCGGTATTCCCTGTTCACCGACTGCCCTCGCCATTCTCTAATCCTCGAGTGTGTTGTCTTAAGAACTAAAATCTACCAAAGATTTACCATTATCACCTCGTCTCATCCGTTGTTTTCTTTATCCTTGTGTATTCCTCTTTATTTTATAAGAACAGATTCATGAACAGGGTGGCGCTCATTTTGGCTAAGGTCAGTCATCATATTGGTAAGATCAGTGTACTAAGTGGCAGAGACATATTAAGAGCCTACCCCTTTTGCAAGCCGTCTTGAGTTGGGCATAAACGTTGTTATAAAAGTTGCGCCGTCAACGTGGAGCGTAGATACTGTTGTCTCCTTTGCTTAGTATTTGACTTAAACTTTCAAATTCTTGCCTTTATTGATAAGATTGGATGTCTAGGTCTATCAGACGTTATCAGTGTGTATTAAAAGTGATCTACAGTGATATTTTCAGATTCTACAGAAAAATTATTATAATATCGGCCGATATACTAAATTTACTTACCTTAATTGTTTTAATTTTTATAATAACTATTATTTCTTTAATCTTAAAATTATTTTATTACAATAATTGACCAGGGTCATTTTTTTTATCACTTCACACTGAGATCATTTTTAAAAACACTTCCGATAGCACTGAATTTAACTTCTTGTCCAGGAACAATTAAAACAAGGTTCGATTTAGATTTTTATTTTAATTTCTCTACTTTAATTAATTTTATTAGACTGGTGAGTATTTTTTTGTTTGTTTATGTTCCAAAACGAAAATATTTCAAGAAAAATATTCTTCGTCCAGGGTTGTAGTTTTGAGAAGTATTTGATTTCTAGCTATAGACTTATAAATCATTTTTGGGGTCTTTCTACCAAACATTCTTTTCAAGGATTTGACTACCTCATCTTCTACCAAATTATAATTTTCTTGATTTTACTTATATGTTCTTGCATTGGTGACTTCTTTGATAAATTCTTTAGATTTAATTGGGGGTTTAGATTTAATTTTAGGTTTAAAATTGTGGTTAATTCATTCAGAAATATTTTGTCTGAATATAATCAAGTTGTTGAGTGGGAGATTTAATTTTAAGAAACTTAGTTTATATTGGTATGAATGTGTGTATGATTTTAGATTTAGTGATTCTGCACTTTTCAGTTTCAGCTTTTGACTTTGTATTTAGATTTTCTACTTTTGGTGAAATTATATATATATATATATATATTTATACCTAATCTGATTTTGACTTTTGTCCATATAATCTGTGGTATCATGTATTATTATAAAATTAAATATGATTTGTAAAATATTTATTTTAATGAGGTTTTGTAATATTGCAATTTGTAAATACATAGCTTCTTCACTATGGCCATAAGTATTAATCTTTCTCATAAATAGACTTCAATTTATACTTTCCTTATAATTTATTTTATGAAACATATTTTGACTAAATTTTGCATAAATACATTAAATTTTCTTTTTAATTTTTTTACTCTGGAAACCTTTGTTTTTAAATATACAAATTACTTATTGAGAGTATTTATAATTTTGATTTTTAGGTTAATTTTTCTCAATATATTATTAAATTTTCTTTTTGTATGTACTACCTATTACTTTTGAGTTCTTACCATACTGTACAACATATTCTTCTGTATGTACTATTTATTAAATTTGAGACTTTTTCTACAATATAGTACAACATATTTTTTTGAGTGTACTACCCAGTTTTAATTTTGTGATATTTTTATTTAATTGATTTTTGAACTTCAGGTTTTACCAATTTATAATCCATCTAGATTATTTTAGATGACTTACAACATTTTTATAAATACTATTTTAATTTTCTTTATGCTTTTAATAGAATTATTAAATCTAATCTGCCATTAATTTTCCTCCTTCTTCATTTTGAAAGTGCAGATTTTAAGTAATTTTAGATTTTTTTTATTAATATTTTAGGTATAAGTAGTTAGGATTTTGAGTCTACCAGCTCTGGTATTTTTTTTGACAGGTTTTATAAAATATTAGATTTTATTTGGTACATTTTTTTTTTTATGTAGTAAACTACAAAGAACTGTACATTTTTATATTATATTTTTTTTTGTTTATTTTAATTTTTGTAATCATGGAGAAGATGGATGTCGACCGTTTGGAAAAAGAAGAACTTGAATATGATTTAGAAATTAGAGGAGTTACTGGCTTGTCAGATGTTTCAACAATGAGATCAAGTCTTAGAGCTCTTCTAAAAATTGAAAAACAAACGAATGTCGTAACCCTACCGGAATCCCCAGTGAGAAAAAGAAATCCTGATGCTGAGATGGCAATTATTTTGACCAAAGTAGCGAACTTAGAAGAGAAAGTTAATGAGTTTGCTGGTATAAAGGGAGATGGCGAACATAAGAAAATCTCAACTAAGTTCCTACATACGATGAATAGGTTGAACAGGTGTCCTATTCCCCCAGATAAAATAAACCTACTTGAGGCCAGATCAACTTGTTTAACTAAGCTGTTGTTGCTGCAAGAAACTTTCAATGTTAAGTTAGGAATACTTCAAGACAGTAGTGATAATGAGGATCCACCCAATCCTGATACACCTCCTCCTAACCCTCCACCTAACCCCCTTCTTGAACAAGAAGAAGGTAATGACACATTAAAAGTTTCAGAGTTGATTAGAGCCCTCACTGCTGCTACTTCTAGCTCTAGTCGTAGGAAGGTCGTACCGACTAAAGATTGGGGAATTTCTTTCTCTGGTGATGGCAGAGGAAAATCTCTACGTACCTTTTTAGAGGAAGTTGAGCATTACCGTAGAGCAAGGAATGCTACTAATCTAGATCTGTGGAGAGGTGCCTACGACCTATTCTCCGGACCAGCTCTTACCTGGTTCAAATCTGTCTCCGACGAGATTTCTTCATGGGCCGAGTTAGTTGCTCTCCTCAAGGACGAATATGAGGATGACGACTACACTACAGAGCTTCATGCGGAAATGTTAGCTAGGACGCAAGGCCACGATGAGAAATTTGGAGATTATATTGCGGTAATGAAAACTTATTTCTCCAGACTGAATATAAGAGATGATGAGAAACTTAAGATTCTTTTCCGTAATTTAACCCCATATTTTTATGACAGGTTACGCCAGTTTAGTATTGACTCCATGGAAGATTTTGTTAGGTTGGGCAGACGTGTCCAAGCTGATAGGTCACACATGGACAAGTACAAGCCGCCGCCAACTCCAAAGAAGACCTTATTGGAGCCAAGTCTTGCTTACCAAGGACCATCTACTTCAAGCAAAGAAGATAATAATCGCAGTAGCAAGTTTAGCGGGGTTGAGATCAGAAGCGCAGATAGGTCAAATTTTAGGAACAAGACTGGTTACCGGAAGTCTTTTGACAATCAAAAACGTCCTCAGAGTCATCAGGGTTCTCGCAATTCGAACTGTTATTGTTGCGGTGCTGCGGACCATTATTTTTATAGATGTCCCAAACTTGGGTTTTGTGTGAGTTGTGGCAACAAGGACAATAAAGTAAAAAAATGTTCTCGTTGTCCATTTGTTAAAAATTCGGGAAACGATGGAGGGAAGAGCAAGTGAAGGGTCCACTTTGCCTTCCCAAATCTGTCATCAAGGCCCAAAATAAAGAGCGGAATCGATGGTTAGAGGTTGTGCAGACGTTCTTCGAACAACAACGCGCAAGCGGATTGATAACCTCTAACGATGATGATTCTCGCCCTTACGTCGAAGTTTTTATTTTAGGGTTCCCGATGTTAGGTTTATTGGACTCCGGTGCTACAAGAACATTGGTAGGACAGCGTGGATGGGAGATGCTGCAAAAATTAGGTTTAAAGAAGGTAGAAACTTCAGCTGTTAAATGTACAGTTGCTGATGGAAGATCGTGTGATATTACGGGAAGTGTGGAAGTACCTATGGTTTTAGATGGGAAGTTAAAGGTTATTCCGACGCTCATCGTACCATCTATTTCTCATGAATTGGTGCTTGGACTCGATTTTTGGAGAGAGATGGAAATTGTTCCTGATCTGGTGAAAAATCGGTATGAGTTTAGGGATGAACCAGCAAGGCTTTCTGAAGTTTTGGTTTCAGAGGATCACTTGACTGCAGAGCAGAGAAGAAGATTGCAGGAGGTTACTGAAGAATTTTTCGACAACATGGGGTCAGAACTTGGCAGGACTGATTTGATTGCACGTCATTGATACTGGTGACGCTGCTCCAATCAAACAACGTTATTATCCTGTTTCCCCCAGCGTTCAAGAAAAGATGAATGAAGAACTTGAGAAAATGCTTCAGCAAGGTGTAGTCGAGCCTTCTTCTTCTCCTTGGTCTTCTCCTGTTGTCATGGTGGGAAAACCAGATGGCTCTACTCGTTTCTGCGTCGACTATCGTCGGGTCAACGCAGTTACGAAAAAAGACGCGTATCCCCTTCCATACGTTCGCACATTTTAGATAGGCTGAAGGATGGAAAGTATATCTTCTCTAGATATTAAATCAGCGTTTTGGCAGATTCCTGTGGAAGTTAATTCTAGAGAGAAGACTGCTTTCACTGTCCCTACGCGTGGACTCTACCAATTTAAAAGGATGCCTTTTGGGTTACATAATAGCCCAGCGACGTGGCAAAGGCTTATTGACAAAGTTCTGGGGGCTGACATTGAGGTTTATGTCTTTGTCTATCTAGACGACATTGTGGTGTGTACCCCAGACTTTGAAACTCATTTAAAGGTCCTTCGCCTGATTTTTGAGAGACTCCTTAAAGCAGGGCTTACGCTTAATAAGGAGAAATGTAAGTTTTGTGTTAAGCAGTTAAAGTACCTTGGTTACGTCGTTGACTATTATGGTCTCAGGGTTGATCCTGATAAAGTTAGCGCTGTTGTTGACTACCCAGTACCAAAGACGCCTAAGCAGATGAGACGCTTTTTAGGCATGGCATCTTGGTACCGGCGTTTTGTCCCTGGATTTTCCACGATCGTGTCTCCTTTAACAACATTGTTAAAAAAAATATTAAGTGGTCATGGACAGAAGCTTGCCAGAAAGCGTTCTGTGAATTGAAGGAAGAGCTGATTAAAGCTCCTGTGTTAACTTGTCCGGACTTTTCGAAGCCGTTTTTCGTTCAAACTGACGCCAGTGAGGTGGGCTTAGGGGCCATTCTCTCTCAAGAGTTCCCCGATGGAGAACGAGTTGTTGCTTTTGCTAGCAGGTCACTGACGAAGCTTGAACGCAAGTACTGCGCTACAGAACTCGAGGCCCTCGCCGTTCTGTGGGCTATCGAAAAGTTCAGAGCATATCTGGAAGGGCAATGTTTTACCGTGGTGACCGACCATATGGCCCTTAAGTGGCTAATGTCACTGAAGGAACCCAAAGGAAGGTTGGCACGCTGGGTTTGAGATTGCAGCAATATAATTTCGAGGTGTGCCATAGACCTGGTAAACTGAATGCTGTAGCTGATGCCTTGTCGAGAGCACCGGTGGATACTGTGTTTGTTTCTGAGGTTGGTGTTGTTGAAGACAGATGGTATCGCGGCATGATGGATAAGGTCGCTGCAAGCCCAGACAAGTACCCTCTTTGGACTGTGGAAGGTGGCCAATTGTATGTGAACCGCAGTAAGAAGAAAGGAGTGGGTGAATCTGCATCGACCTGGAAGGTTGTGGTTCCTAAAGAGAAAAGAAAGGAGATCATCTCTGATAACCACGATTCACCCATGGCAGGTCATCTTGGTATCTTTAAAACTAAGAAGAGGGTCATGAGTAGATATTTATTGGCCTGGTATGGCAGCTGATATCTCTTCTTATGTTCAGAAGTGCCATGTTTGTCTTGCTATGAAGACTGAAGCCAAGAAACCTGCAGGTCTGATGGGAGACCAACGGAATCCTGGAGCACCTTGGAGGATGGTGAGCGGTGATTTAATGGGTCCTTTCCCGCGTTCCAGTAACCAGAATTGCTATCTACTGGTTATTGTAGACTGCTTCACAAATATGCCGTTCTTCATCCGATGAGGCGTTCGGATGCTAAAGCGGTTGCAAAATTTATTGAGGAACAAGTGTTCATGATGTTTGGCGTCCCTCAATATTTTATCACAGACAATGGGCCACAATGGAAAAGTAAGGAGTTTTTAGAAAAGATGGATCAGTATAAGGTCAGGGTTCTCTTTAATCCATTATATCATGCACAGAGCAACCCTACTGAACGATATAACAGGACTATAAAGGCCATGATTAGCTCCTTCGTTAAGGATAATCACAAGCACTGGGATCGTTACTTACCCCAGCTTGGATTTGCCCTTCGCACGGCTGTTAACGAGACAACCGGATACTCGCCATCATTCCTAACGTTCGGTCGCGCGTTGCATCCAACTGGAGAGAGAATTCCTGGTCCTAACGACCCTCTAATTGCTCCTCAAATTCCTGACGATGACCACCCGGATATTAAGAAGTTTGGTAAACTTCAACAAGTCATTCAGACTGTGAGAGACAGGCTACGACAAGTACATGAGCGTAACGCTCGTACATATAATCTACGGAGGAGATATCAAGAGTTTGATGTAGGTGATGTAGTTTGGAAGAGAACTCACTTCTTGTCCGACGCATCGAAGAATTTCTCTGCCAAACTTGCACCTAAATTCATAAGATGCAAGGTGATTAATAAACTAACTCCTTTAGTCTATGAGCTTGAGGATGTAGTAACGGCAAGAACATAGGCGCTGGCATGTTAGTGAACTAAAGCGAGAGCCGTAACCATCGTGCATTTCAACACTTAGATCTTCTCAACGACTTCGACGAAGTCAACGGATGTTTCATTTTATTTTGTTTTAGAAGAATTTGATTTATTGTTTTTTCTTTTTTTTGGTAAGGACATTGTTTTGTAACATATTTATTTTGGGAAATACCAATTTGATTATTTAATGGTCTTATTAAATTTGTAATTGGTATGAAATAATTTGAATTTGAATATTTGGCGCCAATTTAAGAATTGGAGGGAAACAGTTTGATTTCTTTAGTTGTCTTTCTTTAAGTTCTCCTGAGTTTAGGTTTTCTTTTAATACACTTTCTTTTTCCTTTTAGGTTTTCTGGTAGTTTCTGATAGGTTTAGGTTTTATTTTAGTTTTCCTTTTTGTATGCTAGGTTGGCTGCACTGTGGTCAGTGACTGAGGGTCAGAGTTCGTGACCTCATGTTCTAGAGTGTCAAGTTTTTCAAGTTGTGCTAAGTTTTGCTAGTTTAGCTGCACTTTATAGTGGATTTAAAGAGTAGGACATTTAGTGGATTAATTTGGGAATAAAATAATCCCAAAGACTTCGCTCTTGGACTAAGCTAGGCTTCAGGATTAGGCACCAAAATAAAGCTTTGGTGATAGGCGATCTCTTGGCAGATTTTAGGCTCTTTTGGTTTTGAGCCACAGTTAATCAATCATTTGTGAGATTACTCACAGATCGAGGTTTGAGATTTTATTCATTCTTCCTCCTTTACAACCTGGGTTCGCGATTGGTGAACGGTTTTGGGAGTACAAAACCAAGTCACCACAACCTCATCCTTCCTCACCAGTTCTCTTTTTATTTTTAGATATATTTTATTTTCCTTTGTTTTATGTATATATTTTTACCTTGTGCCCAATATTAATATTAGGTTGGTGGAAGACCACCAATAGGAGCTTTGTGATGGGGCCCCAAGGTATACCAAACTCAGTTCAGTTTATCATTTTATTTTGTATAATTAATTGAAATAAATATGATCAGACAGTCATTAGAGTCAATCTTTTGTTTAATTAAAATAATAGTAGAGTCATTTAATTTCTTTTAGCTTATTTTGTGACTGTTCTGATAGTAGGCAGCTTTTGTTTATTCCTGGGCAAACAGAGATTTATTACTGTTCTTTTTAAGCTAATACACATGCTGTTCCCAGCTTGAAACTAAATCACATTAGTTATTATTTAAAATACGATCCCTAGATTATGACCTACATTTATGTTCAGTCCAAATTCATCACCTCCCCAGTCCCAACCCTCTTTCCTTTAAGTCGGTATTCCCTGTTCACCGACTGCCCTCGCCATTCTCTAATCCTCGAGTGTGTTGTCTTAAGAACTAAAATCTACCAAAGATTTACCATTATCACCTCGTCTCATCCGTTGTTTTCTTTATCCTTGTGTATTCCTCTTTTATTTTATAAGAACAGATTCATGAACAGGGTGGCGCTCATTTTGGCTAAGGTCAGTCATCATATTGGTAAGATCAGTGTTACTAAGTGGCAGAGACATATTAAGAGCCTACCCCCTTTTGCAAGCCGTCTTGAGTTGGGCATAAACGTATGTTATACGTGCATCGTCACAATATATATATATATATATATATATATATATATATATATATATATATATATATATATATATATATATATATGTGTGTGTGTGTGTGTGTGTGTGTATGTTTATATGTAAATATAAACTTATATAATTGAAAGAAAATTTAGGATTTGGTGAAGTTATTGTTTATGGAAAATGCATGACATGACGTCTTCAATCCAAGTTATAACCTCATCAAATATAACTTAAATTCTAAATTTAAGTTAAAATGTATAATTTTTACTTTTACTTTGTATATTAATTAAATAAATAAAGATAAAAAAATATATATTTGTTTGAACCTTTAAATGGCTTTTAAATAAGACGTCATACGATAATGTAGACAAAAAGCTTGATGGATTGTTACCAGTTTAGCTTTTTGGATTCATTTAGCAGTGGAGGAAAGCAGCGACTGCCCTTGTCTTTTAAATTGACCTTGAGTCATCAATTTTGTTATCTTGGCTAATACATAATACAGCTCTATTTTTATCATGAAACAATAATTTTATTCCTCAAACTTCAGCCTTTCCAGTCACCATTACTTGACCTAAACATCATGTTTTATATTGTTATCTGTATGTTTTGTATGTGTATGACTCAGCGCCTAAAAGAGCGCCCTTCTTACGAGCTTACTATGAACTAACCAACAAAGGCTTTGAATCATATTGTTTCTTCGAATACATTACAATGCATTGTTTCAATGTGCTAAAATGTTTTGTAGATTTATCAGCATCAAATAGCAGCAGTTCAGCAATTAGCTAGGCTAATGGGTTGGCAGTATTTAGCAAACAGTTCTCATCTGGGTATTGGACCAGTTGAGCCTCTTGGAAACGCAACTAGTTGTATATTCGCATCTCCCATGGGTGACAGGTAAATAACTAAATAAACTAGTAGTGCATTCCATTAAAAACTCACGTTAGAATCTAATAAAAATTGGTCCGCTATACTGGTCATCATTTTAAAATTATTGCTTATTTAGTCATTTTAAACATGTAATATGTATATATTTTCTTATTCTACTCTTCAATACCTTAAAACAATATACAACACAATTTTTTCATTTTAAAATTGTTTTTAAACCATGTTGGCAATTATTACTACATGTATGCATAGTATCATTATAATCAGTTAATTTTTATGGCAGTTATTGTGACACTTACAAACACACAATCATGTATGCCGTCCTAAACTCACTAAAAGAACTCACTGATGTTAATTAACAGAAATCAGGTATGGTATTAACAACCTAGTACTAAATATTTTTACAGCAAGCTGGCTTTAAAGTGGAAAACACTATTTTATGTGTTTAACCAACGCTAAGTTCAGCATTTTGTCTAATCTGCCCCTAGAGTTAAATGAATTAGCTGATGATCGTTGAGTATTGATATATTTTTTCTATTATTACTTCTTTAAAACTTATGATATTTTTCTATAATTACTTCTTTAAAATTGACTCTTATTGATTTATTTTTTCTTCTTATTATTCTTTTTAAAAACTCTTATTGATATTTTTCTATTAAATTACTTCTTTAAAACTCTTATTGATATTTTTCCTATAATTCTTCTTTAAAAATTCTTATGATATTTTTTCTATTATTACTTCTTTAAAACTCTTATTGATATTTTTTCTATTATTACTTCTTTAAAACCTCTTATTGATATTTTTCTATTATTACTTCTTTAAAACTTCTTATGATTATTTTTATATAATTACTTCTTTAAAACTCTTTATTGATTTTTTCTATTATTACTTCTTTTTAAAACTCTTTTATATTTTTCTATTATTACTTCTTTTAAAACTCTTATTGATATTTTTCCTTATAATTACTTCTTTAAAAACTCTTATTGATATTTTCTATTATTACTTCTTTAAAACTCTTATTGATATTCTATTATTACTTCTTAAAACTCTTATTGATATTTTTCCTATAATTACTTCTTTAAAACTCTTATTGATATTTTTCCTATAATTACTTCTTTAAAACTCTTATTGATATTTTTCCTATTATTACTTCTTTAAAACTCTTATTGATATTTTTTCTACTTTAAAACTCTTATTGATATTTTTCCTATTATTACTTCTTTAAAACTCTTATTGATATTTTTCCTATATTACTTTCTTTAAAACTCTTTATTGATATTTCTATTATACTTCTTTAAAACTCTATATTGATTTCTATTATTTTCTTAAAACTCTTCTTTAAAACTCTTATTGATATTTTTTATTACTTTCTTTAAACTCTTATTGATATTTTTCTATTATTACTTCTAAAACTTAGATATTTCCTATTAATTACTTCTTTAAAACTTTATTGATATTTTTCCTATTATTACTTCTTTTAAAACTCTTATTGATATTTCTATCTTATTTATTTTTATTATTACTCTTTAAACTCTTTTGATATTTTTCTATTATTACTTCTTAAAAACTCTTATGATTTTCTAATTACTTCTTTAAAACTCTTATTGATATTTTTCTATTATTACTTTCTTTAAAACTCTTATTGATATTTTTCTATTATTACTTTTCTTTAAAACTCTTATTGATATTTTTCCTATAATACTTCTTTAAAAACTCTTATTGATATTTTTCCTATAATTCTAAAAATTATATTTTTTTCTTATTACTTCTTTAAACTCTATTGATATTTTCTATTATTACTTCTTCTTTAAAACTCTTATTGATATTTTTCTATTATTACTTCTTTAAAACCTCTTATTGATATTTTTCCTATTATTACTTCTTAAAACTCTTATGATATTTTTCCTTATTTACTTCTTTAAAACTCTTATGATATTTTTTTTCTTTAATTACTTCTTTAAAAACTCTTATTGATATTTTTCTATTATTATTTTTAAACCTTATTGATTATTTTTTCTATTATACTTCTTTAAAACTCTTATTGATATTTTTTCTATGATATTTTCCTATATTCTCTTTAAACTCTTATTATTTTTTTTCCTTATTATTTTAAAACTCTTATTGATATTTTTCTATTAATTCTTTTAAAACTCTTATTGATATTTTTCTATTATTACTTCTTTAAAACTCTTATTGAATTTTCTATATTACTTCTTTTTTAAAACTCTTATTGATATTTTTCTATTATTACTTCTTTTAAAACTCTCTATATTATATTACTTCTTTTTAAACTCTTATGATATTTTTTCTATTACTTCTTTAAAACTCTTATTGATATTTTTTTTTCTATTATTACTTCTTTAAAACTCTTATTGATATTTCCTATTATTACTTCTTTAAAACTCTTATTGATATTTTTCTATATTACTTCTTTAAAACTCTTATTGATATTTTTCCTATAATTACTTTTCTTTTAAAACTTATGATATTTTTCTATTAACTCTTTTAAAACTCATTGATACTATTATTACTTCTTTAAAAACTCTTATTGATATTTTCCTATAATTACTTCTTTAAAACTCTTATTGATATTTTTTTATTATTACTTCTTTTAAAACTCTTATTGATATTTTTTTCTATTATACTTCTTTAAAACTCTTATTGATATTTTTTCTATTATTACTTCTTTTTAAAAATCTATTGATATTTTATTATAATTACTTCTTTAAAACTCTTATTGTATTTTTCTATTATTATTTTAAAACTCTTATTATATTTTTCTATTATTACTTCTTTAAAACTCTTATTGTAATTACTTCTTTAAAACTCTTTATTGATATTACTTTCTTTACTCTTATGATACTTTCTTTAAAACTCTTATGATTCTTTTAAAACTCTTATTGATATTTTTATTACTTCTTTAAAACTCTTATTGATATTTTTTTCTATTATTACTTCTTTAAAACTCTTATTGATATTTTTTTCTATTATTATTACTTCTTTAAAACTCTTATTGATATTTTTCCATAATTACCTTCTTTAAAACTCTTATTGATATTTTTTCTATTATTACTTCTTTAAAACTCTTATTGATATTTTTCTATTATTACTTCTTTAAAACTCTTATTGATATTTTTCCTATAATTACTTCTTTAAAACTCTTATTTATTTTTCCTATTATTACTTCTTTAAAACTCTTATTGATATTTTTTCTATTATTACTTCTTTAAAACTCTTATTGATATTTTTCTATTATTACTTCTTTAAAACTCTTATTGATATTTTTCCTATTATTACTTCTTTAAAACTCTTATTGATATTTTTTCTATTATTACTTCTTTAAAACCTTATTGATATTTTTCTATTATTATTAAAATTACTTCTTTTAAATTACTTTAAAACTTATTGATATTTTTTCATTATTACTTCTTTAAAACTCTATTGATATTTTTCTATTATTACTCTTTTAAAAATGAATTGATATTTTTCCTAAATACTTCTTTAAAAACTCTTATTGATATTTTTCTATTATTACTTCTTTTAAAACTCTTATTGATTTCAACTATGATTACTTCTTTAAAACTCTTATTTTGATATTTTTCTATTATTACTCTTTAAAACTCTTATTGATATTTTAAATCTTATTGTTGCTTTAAACTCTGCTTTTTTAAAACTCTATTGTTATCTTATTGATATTTTTTCTATTATTACTTCTTTAAAACTCTTATTGATATTTTTTATTATTACTTCTTTAAAACTTCTTATGATATTTTCTATATATTACTTCTTTTTAAAACTCTTATTGATATTTTTCTATTATTACTTCTTTAAAACTCTTATTGATATTTCCTATAATTACTTCTTTAAAATATTGATATTTTTTCTATTATTACTTCTTTAAAACTCTTATTGTACCTCTTATTGATATTTTTCTATTATTACTTCTTTAAAAACTCTTATTTGATATTTTTTCTATTATTACTTCTTTAAAAACTCTTTTGATTATTTTTCCATATAATTACTTCTTTAAAACTCTTATTGATATTTTTTCTAATATTACTTCTTTATTTTCTAGTTTTACTATTAAAGTTTTTTAAACCTGAAAGCCTTTATTAAGCCGAAATTAACAATAATAGTCCAGGTGCCCCTGGGTGTTTCCCTACATCATACGAAACCCTCATAAAGTTTACAGTACCATAAAATAGTAGAAAAATCAATGATTTGGGTTTTCCAAACAGATATTCAAAATGAAGACTCATCAATTTTTTAAAAATAATTTCAACTTTTTTATTTTAAATATTTTTGAAAAAGTTGCTAATAAATGTTACAGTAATCAAGAATACATTCATTATTTTACTCGAAATTTTTGTAAGTAAATTTAAAGCTATGTAAGTAAATATTTGATAGACATGGTCACAGTGTGGAGTTTTATCCCTACAATCTTGAAGCTATTCAATATACTTATTTCAATATAATATATGTCCATCCACAAGCTTAAACTTTTCTATGAGATTAAAAATAAAAACTACATTTCCTACGATTTCTTCTGGTTAAAAAAATAGGATTTTGTATTAGATAACATTGACATCCAGTAGTATTAAATAATACATTAGTATTTTTTTAAAAATTTTTCAGAATAATAGCTGTTCGATGTGAACCACAAGGAGGCGTACAAGTCTCAATAGCTCACTCTCCTAAGAAAGATTTCTTTAGCGGGCAGCTAGTTAAGGAACAGAAATGGGAAAATCTGGGAGGATCCTTTAAAGATGTGCTTTGGGATAAGATGGAGGGCAAGAATTTTCTCAATAAAATGGAACTCCTTATGGCTAGTCTTACTAGTTCTTAATTGCTTCATAACAATAATAGAACTACCAGTCTTCTGTCTTATTGTTAATAATTGTGATTATTTATCTATAAAGAAGCGTAAATGGTCTTAAATTAATATATCTCTGGTTATATGTTAAATACTGATGGTCTAATTTAGAAAGTGGCATTTTTTGTTGACCGCACTATTTATGTATTTAAAATTAGTAGAGAGGTCATTTAAAAATATCTTAATGATTCAAATCGTTAAGTTAAAAATAGTGAAGATATCCCTTATGATAGTGAGGTTATGGAATATCTTAAAGAGAGGTTGAAGGAAATATCTGTAATCCAGAGAAAAATATGAAGTATCTAATAATTTTAAATCTGCTTTAAAAGACATTTTATGACTAGATATTTCTAAAATTAGGCCTTTATTGCAGGCTTCAAAAAGTTTCCATGTGGTTTAATTTGTGCAAATTTAAAAATGACCATAATTATGAGAGGAGTGCAATTATGACATAGATTATAAAAGTGTCTCACATTTTATTTTTTTGAAAACAGGGTCATTTATGACTTTTACTAAAACCTTATTACCAGGGGAAATAACTTCTAGATTATCGCCCATGTTTCAATGAAAGAATCCTAAGTCCCAGTCACTCATACCTTCCTATACAAATCTTTTTCTAATAGCATTTTTTTGTTAATGATTAAATTTAAATGGTCGATTTTAGGTTATCATAAACGAATACAATTGTTTTTAATTAGATAAAATTTGTTAAATAATTGTTAGTAATGAGATGATGTCAACTTCTGAATTTAATTATTGTTATAGTTTTGGTTTTAATCTGTTGACAGACATGAATCAATTATGGTTCATTCATATCCTCGAAAAGTTTAAACCCATACTGATTTTAGGTTTTTTTTATTCTGATTTTAGGTGGGTTGTGATCTGATTAAAACCACTACTTACCTTACCTTACTTACCTACTTACCAACCTTTTTTATACGTTTTCTCATAATTACTTATTTATTATTCTAATAATCTATTTCTGTTATTAGTATAAAATAATAGTCCTTATGTGTTAGTTGAAACTTAATGATATTCATTATCAACAAGTGTTATTTTATTTGCTAACAAAGAAAATCAGGGAAGATTTGTTCTCTTATTGTTATCGTATAAAGAATTCCTCTGGAGCTACTGTTTTTCATTTTGGTAATTTTATCGATTCAACATTTTTTAATCAAAATCAATTAATCATCTTTGGCAGTAAATCTTTAATTCTACTTCTACTGATTTGGCTCTTAAATTCTAAATTGTAAATAATTATATATTTCTTTATTTTGTATAAAGTATTATTTAAGGTGTAATTTTAAGTATTGGTAAATAAATGATAATTTTTTATTTTAATTATATTTGTAATAAAAACAAATACTGTTTATTTCTTTTATTTTAATTATCAATGTAGAAATTTTGACTCGGCCAGATGTCTTTGCTGCATAATGCTGATGATTATTTTTTACCTTTAACCAGTCTTGGTGTAGAGATTTCCTTGCAAAATTGCATCTTTGTAATAAATTTTTATTCACTGGTAAAGATGATGCTTGGACTAAACCTTTGTAGATTCTTATTCTAGTGTAAGGTGTGTCAGATTGAGAGGTGTTCATTATTAATATGAATATTTTAAACAATTAAAGGTTTGATTAAGGGCTAAATCACTGCGGTTTGCCTAGTAATGTTAAGTATTTTTCTTTATCATTTTATTTTTTTTATTTTTACTGTAAGTACATAAGATAAGTATAGTGTGTGCAAAAAAATCCATTACTGGGATTTCACCCGGATTATCCGTTTCAGGTGTTTCTAAGACCTGTGTAATTTTTACTAAGTTTTCCGTCTGTATGCATGTGTGTGTTTGTCTATTATCATAGACACTGCTATGATAATAGACTCCCTGTGTGTAGCTACCTGTGTGTTTATGCTAGAGATTTGAAACTTAATACCAAAATCAATCTATATGTATAGTTGTATTATCCAGAAAATAATTTTTTATGATGTAACCAGCAATAATGACTCGACAAAAAATCATAAAATGCAGAAAAATGTTTTGATCCATTTAAAATGTAGCACCCGTGTAGTCATATATGAGACCAACAAATGTGTCAGGTTTCATCTTATTATCAGCATTAGTTTAATAATTCTCAAATGACACGTATACATTGTTTTTAAAAAATCCAATTCAGTTGAAATTTATTACAAGTATATTTCTTTTTGTATTAAATAAGTGTACTAAGTTCCATTTAAATACGGCAAGTATATCTACAGTTTTTGTTGGATCACTAATGCCATGCAGAATCGAGTGAGGTCAGTACCTGGATGGGTGACCCCTAGGAATAAAATGAGCGTAACGAATCTGATATGGTTCAGGGAAGTACCCTGCACCTATTTTTTTATTTTGTAATATGCTATTTCTTACTTAATTTATTGAATTGAATCCTGTTGCTTAATGCTTCTATCCCTTCCACACTTTTTTTTGCTGAAAAAGTCATTAATTTGATGTTATAACATTTATTTTTTGCAAGACTTAAGAAAAGAACTTAGGAATCCAGCAGACTGGATTTGTAAAAATACCAATCCATTCAGCTGAATTTAATTTTTACTTTAATCAAATCTGGGTGTAACTTTTCGAGGTGTTCCCGGTAGAGGAGATATATATAGATGACTTTGTATTGTGATGGCCTAATAGTAAAACTTTATGGGGGTTCACTATTAAGTCATAGATAATATTTTTTATCTCCAAAGTTTCATTTTTTATCTGATAAGATTTTAGCAAAGCTTAAAAAATAATTATTATGCTGAAAAATTGTTTACCATATAATTTATTATAGTTAACAAGATAATTGTTTCTTCACCAAAGATAAAAAAATATTAGAACTCAGAATAATTCCTGCATACTTATTAAACAAATGGAATGTATTGTTGGGATAAAATAAAAAAATAATATCTAAAGAAAAATGACATTTTAAGAGGTCACAGCCCTAGCATCATGAAGATTAAATCTGTTAGATGAGTTATGATCCGTTAAAAAATAATTATTTAGAAGGCGTGTCTTAACATTGGTCAAAAGAAACATCTTTAGGCCTCTATTAAAATCATTTTATTGCTTTTATTTGCTTATTAACATACTGGCCTTCCTTTCAGAGTATTGTAATTTGTCATAGTTTTTTTTTGAAATGATCTAATATGCCTGTTATGTTTATTTTTGAAGGATTTGGTTAGTATTTATTTCATACTTAATGTAGTACTACTGGTAGTTTTTATTTTGTTAGTTCTTTCTTAGATTTTTTAAAATGGTATAATAATGAGTTAGCAGTATGTTTTATTAATAGGTTTAATAAGCAATGCCGTCAATAAAAATAATGCTATAAGTTTTAATTTTGTAAGTAAGTATACATTTTTGATGCATTTACAATTGAGGACGAGACATGTTCATTGTATATTCTGAGGACAAGCGAAGCGAGTCCGAAGACATGTTCAGTGTAAATTTGGGGAATTGTATATTCTGAGGACAAGCGAAGTGAGTCTGAAGACATGTTCAGTGTAAATTTGGGGAATTGTATATTCTGAGGACAAGTGAAGCGAGTCTGAAGACATGTTCAGTTAAATTTGGGATTGTATATTCTCAAGCGAAAGACATGTTCAGTGTAAATTTGGGGAATTGTATATTCTGAGGACAAGCGAAGCGAGTCTGAAGACATGTTCAGTGTAAATTTGGGGAATTGTATATTCTGAGGACAAGCGAAGCGAGTCGAAGACATGTTCAGTGTAAATTTGGGGAATTGTTATTCTGAGCAAGCGAAGCGAGTCCGAAGACATGTTCAGTGTAAATTGGGGAATTGTATATTCTGTGAAGCGATATTCGTATTCAAGCGAAGCGAGTCTGAAGACATGTTCAGTGTAAATTTGGGGAATTGTATATTCTGAGGACAAGCGAAGCGAGTCCGAAGACATGTTCAGTGTAAATTTGGGGAATTGTATATTCTGAGGACAAGCGAAGCGAGTCCGAAGACATGTTCAGTGTAAATTTGGGGAATTGTATATTCTGAGGACAAGCGAAGTGAGTCCGAAGACATGTTCAGTGTAAATTTGGGGAATTGTATATTCTGTATTTTTTTGTATTTATAAAGCACAGCTTTGACTTTTGACTCTGCAGATATAATGTTTAATGCACCTTAAGTTAACATGTTTAGACAATTAGCTTGTATAAAAACACTATTTAACAAAGTTTTAGGACTAAGTCTGATTGATTAAACTTTTTACATGACACTAAGATACTGTAGGTGGATAAAATGGTTACTAATATGGTCTAAACAATATAAAAGCAGTTAACTCTTTTTAGAAACAGGGCAATGCTATTTAAGTTGACAATACCTTACCTGAACCCTGGATTCAAAAGGAGTGCAACTCCATCCAATCCTTGTATAAATTAGTATTTAAGTAAACAAGTACCTTCCTGTTGATGATGGCCAAAATTGGTCTGAAGGTATTCTTACCCTAACAACAAGTAGTTGATTCTTCAATTGATAAACTATTATGAATTTAGACCAGATTTAATACAAATGTACCTCATTTGTTTATTCTTAGACACTTTATTATTTTTTTGTTTCTCAATATAATTAATTTTCTATTTCTGTAGCCAAGCGATGGATTTGAGCAACAAAGAGTTGGAAATATTCTTAATCCCTTCTGTTATTGTAAGAAACATTTGTAGTGAAAACAAGCGTCAATACAAAAAGAAAGTAGTTACAAACAAAGTTAAAAAGCTGATAAAGATGAAGGATGAGGGAGTTAAGTATAGAAAACAAGCTAACGCCAGAGAAAGGGATAGAACTATGAGGTACTCATTATTTTTATCACTTATAGCATTTAATGGTTTGTACAAATTAAGTAATTTTTGTATGACAGATTAATACAAAGTCAGTTCTTACCTCTACTCTGTCTGTTTTTTATAATTTTCCTGTCATTTGTGAATTTTCAAAGAAAATGCAATTTGTGAGACCAACGGAATGAAAAAGAGTATATGGTTTCATTTTTTTCTAAATATTCCTTTTATAATTTATTTATTTACATTTATTATCACATTTAAAAATTACAATGTGAGGTTACGGCTTAAGCCAATCATTTTTATGCATTAGTGAATTTTCAAAGAAAATTCAGTTTGTGAGACCGTTGGAATGGAAGAGGGGACATGGTTTCATAATTTTTCTTTCGTAATATCCCTTATATAATTTATTTATTTACATTTATAAACACGTCGACCTTCTCATACAATGGTGACAATAAATGACATAAAAGCAACCTTAAGACACAAACTAACCAGACATTGGCAACATAGCTGGGCCTCTTTAAATAACAACAAACTCAATTCTGTAAAACCTATGATTGGGGTATGGAAGACTTCCTATAGAAAAAACCGCCACGAAGAGACTGTTTTGTGTAGATTAAGACTTGGACACACTCGACTGACACACAGCTACCTTTTTACAAGAGACCAAGAACTGCCAAAATGTAGACTATGCAATGACATACTTACAGTAAAACACTTTCTTATCGACTGTAGTAGATTACAACAAACCATGTTAACTCACAATATTCCCTCAAATATACCTGACCTTTTAGGTGACAACGAAACCATCATTCAAAACCTATTCAACTATTTACGAGAAACTGATATTTTGAACGAAATCTAAAGAGAACTTCAACTTATATTTTTATTTCTTATTTGTTATTTTGTTATTTTCAAATACCTCTTTCATACCTTTTTCTATTATCTATTAATAGATACCAATTGGTATTGGTATTATCTATCTTTTTCTATCTATTAACCTTTCTAAAAATTCCATCTTCGGCCTACCTATCTTTTGACATCCCTTTTTAAATTGTGTTAGTTGTCCGATTATTTGAATACCAGTTCAATTCTATTTTCATTTAATATTCAATTTTATTATACAAGGCCAATGTTTCATAGTGATACTTTATTTTTAACCCCAAGCCAGATCAAATACCTCAACCTTTATGTTGTTTATCTTGCTTTGTCATTATTACACGAGTTGCGTGGAGCTAATGATGCTTAATTAAGCTCTACAATAAATAAATAAAAATAAATAAAATAAACACGTATGAAAATTACAATATGAGGCCACAGCCTAAGTCAAAACGGACTTTATATTTGAAACACAGATTATTAATATATCATTTGATACTACCATATTTTGCAAAGCGTTGACACAATATAATTGTGCGAGAGACACCTAGGAAATGTAACAAGCAAAATGCAATGCTACATCTGGGAACTGTTCCATCATTTAACATTCGTCATCATTGATGGCTCGACATAATGTCATGTCCCACTCTGACATTATTAAAGATTATTAAATATACTACATAATATTAGGTATACTATTATTAGGTACTATAGGTATACTACATAATCTTTGATTTGAAAGAACAAAATATTATATGTTATGTATGTACAAAATATAAAATCAAAGTATAAACCCCCACCCACCAAAAAACAATAAAAAAGAATGAAAATAAATCCAGTAATTTGTAAATAAATTCAAATCAATTAAATCTTGAAAATCAAAATAAGCAAAAAATACATCTAAAATGTTTTAATTTTTTAAGAATAAATTGGAAAAAATAATCAATTAAAAATCATAAGAGTAGAACTAGTTTATTGTAAGAAGTTATAAATAATGAAAATTATATTAAATTAAATTAAAAAAAAATCAATTAGAATGTAATAATAAAGTAGTTTAAAATCATGAAAATTGTATTATAATAAATCAAATCATATAAAAAGTATAACCAGTGTGTTGTAAAAAGTTACAAATCAATTAAATTATGAAAATTGTATCAAAATAAATTTGAAAAAAAATAAATCAAAAATTAATAATAAATCGTAGTTTCAAATAAATTGAATCATAAAAATTGTATCAAATTAAATTAAATCAATTAAAAAGTATAAGAGTAAGTAAGTGTAAGTTTCCATTTTAAGATCCATGTAAGTTTGATAATTTCCTAATGAAAATATGCTAATAAGTTATCTTCAATAAAAATGTTTTTTTGTTATTGATTAAAAAATTGAAATTTTATTATAAAAATTCAATTTTGTTACTATATTAGAGTTTCTGGTGCCACTATCAGCTTGAATTTAAGTGCAATTACTAGTAATTTAATAATATAACTGTATTTTTTTCTTATTATAATATATCACATCAAAGCATTTACTCAAACAAGATCCTACAGGATTTACATCCTTTTATTCTTGTATATTTATAAGGTTCAAGGAGAAGCGAGGTATTTTTTTAAAAGATAGGGACTCACTGATTTCAGGGATTTCCTCTCAATCCTCTTGAAGAACAACCTTCAGTGGGAGTAAAGTAATACGTATTTTACATTACCAAACTTCTTTTTTCAAAGTAATAACAATTTTTTCTTTGTTTCATTCACTGAATATTATAAGAATATAGAAGGCCATATCTATTGATGTCTCCATTTGTACTCCAAGTTGGTATTTTTTTCTAACATATAGTCTTGTTATAAAATATTTTTGTAGTGTTAACTCTGCATTTTCAACTCTAAGGCTACTTATACCTACTGAACCACCGGATAGAAAGTTATCCAAAATTGAGATACTGAAACTTGCAACCAGCTACATCGCACATCTTTACTCTCAACTTGTAGTAGGTAATATGTAAATTGTGTGTAACTATTTGATTATATAGTTTATATTTATTAATGATTTATAAATTGCTTTCATCGCCCATATCATATTCCTTCCTTTATAATATTTTCTACGTCTTTCATAACTAGGCTCCTTGATGGATGTATATTTATAATCAATACATGCATAGATAACATAAACTCTTATTGAAGTTAAAAGTAAAAACATGATGTAAAGCCTGAGAACTATAAAGGCACAAGCTTATTTAATAGTTATTTATGCACCAAGGGAGTTTTCTCTTTCCTAAATTTTATCTTTAGTTTTTTTTAATTTTCCTACGGCAAAAGCCAAAGGAACAAAAGCATTAAACTCCTGAGGCAAAGCCGCGGAGGGTAATTATTGTGAGGGGAAATAGTATTTTACTACCAAGGTGCATACAATATGTGACGTCAATCATTTGAATGTACAAGACAATGACTTCGTTTAATTATTGCTATATTCTTAAATTTATACGTTTCGTCGTATTTTATTTTAAAATTATTTGGGTTGGACCCCCTGAAAATTTTGAAAATGATGATAGTGATGGTGATTTTGGGGATGCCGCCCCCAGGAAAGTGTTAAAAAATTGATCGATCCCTTTTATAAATTAAGAGGATTCCGCTTAAAAAAATTGGGTATGGGGTTCCTTGGAACTTGTCCTTACAATTTGCTTGGCTCATCACATCACTACTTTGGACTCACTTTGCTTATCCTCAGGCTGTAAATGTGTTTGGATATTCCCACCAGTTACCCATCCAAGCACTGACCTCGCTCAGTGCTGCTTAACTTTTATGATCTATAGATATACTGGCTGCATTCAAACAAAACTTAAAATATCTTTATCTACTCCTTGTATTGTAAGTTCTACTTACAGTCTTGTTATATCACACTGTAAATGTACTTTTACTCCCTAGGGAGGAAAAGTGAAAGTGTTGCCAACTTGACAGAATTTTTTAGTAAAATGTTTAGGAAATTTAGGATTTTTTTCGGTGTTATGTTGGTACTACGGGTAGAATATACAAAATACACACGCTAATGTTTAAATTACAAATATAGTATTACACATTATTCTATTGACAGCTTACAATAAAATAATGTGAAGTTAAAGGCTTTATTCTCTCTTCATCAGAATAATTGACATGGTAAGAATAAACTAAACTAACACAATAACAATTAAGGAGCTGAAGAATATATTAATAGTTGTTAGTATTAGTTCTCTAGTCGTAGATAAAATATAATATGCAACAAGGGATGAAAGTTTTCAGCTCTCGTATTATCTCCCTCGTCAAGCCTCGGGAGCCAAAATGTTAGTTAACTCCCTCGGCAAGCCTCGGGAGCTAACTAGTTTATCTCCCTCGGCCTCGTGAGCTAATGAAGTTTCCTCCTTCGGCGCTGCCTTAGGACGAAACTTTAACTTGAGCTGTAAAACTCACTTTCATCCCTTGTTGCATAAATAACTATTTTATTATGTAAAGGGATATACTTGTACACATTTTTTAACTCAATTGAATTTTTTTACATCTTGAAAAAAACGTATACAAGTCATCCGATAAAAATTGAACTAATGCTTATAATGTGATGAAACTTAGCATATCTGTTGGTCCTATAAATGAATACATGTGTGCCAAAACTCAAATCGATTGATAGATCTTTTACCGCGTTCTATACATTTGCAAAATTTTGCTGAGTCATTATACGGGTTAATGACGTCATAAAAAAGTATTGTCCGGATAGCAAAAGACCTATAGATTGATTTTTGTACCACGTTTCAACTCTCTAGCATAAATATACTTGGAGATACGATGATATTAGACACATACAGACAGACAGCGGTGTGACAACTACTCTGGGGGTATTAAAAACACCTGAATCGGAAAATCCAGGTGAAATCCCGATTTCGGATTGTTGCCAACACAATACTTTTCCTTTCTTACGGTGTAAATGAGGAAAAGTAATAAACATCCCCTTCCTAAACGATTTAAATAAATGTTTATTACTATCCGATAACATATTTAAACTTACAAAAAAGATGTAACAAAAAGAAAACACCAATATACATATCTCTTGGATAGTAAATGGTTGTTGTACAGCTTTTCAGCTGGTCTTCCATAACAACGTTCGATTTCGGCACCGGAGGTCCGGGGTTCGCAGCCCGGGCTATGCTCTAAGATTTTATGAATAGTATTTGTATTAAAAAGATTTCGCCAAAAAAAAGTAAACAGCATTTGTCTTTCCACAACGATATAATTGAATATACAAAGCCAGCTTTCGACCATAACGATCATCATCAGTGGCGGTGAGATAAGTCTAATTCTTCCTGACCGGTTTCTTAGGCCACGGCTTGTAGAGTCTGCTACAAGCCGTGGCCTAAGAAACCAGCCTGGAAGAATTAGACTCATCTCACCGGCACTGATGATCTGGTCGAAAGCTGGCTTTGTATATTCAATTATATCGTTGTGGAAAGACAAATGCTGTTTACTTTTATTAGAATATTCCACATCTCAATCATTTTCAGATTTCGCCAACTTTATTTAATTCTTAGAGTGTAGTAGATGCTGCCCACCTGAGGTGGTTCCCGCAGGGTGAATACCCTGATGGGCCGAAAGGCCCTAAAACGGGCATTTTATTTTATTTCCATAACAACCATTTGGAAAGTTTTACATAAAATAATGATTATCATTTAAATAAATAAAGCTATTCAACCGTGTATGTGTATAAAGATTCTAACCCTAATTATAGGGTACTTTAAGGGCACTTTTTACTCCAAAGTGTTTCTTTGCTCCCTTGAAAATAGTCAATTAACATTATGCACCCTCTGGGTACAAAAAATAATTTATTAGTAAGTATCACAATGTTCTGTTTATTGATATATTTATTTATGTACAAAAATAAAAGTATCTATTTTTAAAATAAAAATATGTATGCTTCTAAAATCCTAGGCGCCATATCGGTTTAGTTACCTCCCTAACTAAGCTTCTTGATAACACGTGGAGGTACTGTTTATAAACAACGAATCTAAAACCTCAAAGATGGACATCTGACCGCGTAAAAAGTAATCGCCCGAACAGGGACTTGAACCCTGGACCCTCAGATTAAAAGTCTGATGCTCTACCGACTGAGCTATCCGGGCTCGTTGCATGGCGGGACCTAATTACTACACACTTGTTGAAAGAGAGCCCAGTATGTGAGAGTCGATGAACTAAAAAAACTACATAATGTGGGGATGTTAAGGTACATGCTTCAAAGTCTCTCTATATTATTAGGAAAGTATTATTAATTTCTCTACTTTAGTTTTCTTTTACTTCTATCGCACGACGCGTACGATCATGATTTGACCAGCATATATTTTAAATCAATTTATTAATATTATCAATTACCTATTAGTTTGAGAAGCAAGTACGTTTGTCGAGGATTTTTAGTAATCATTACTAACGCTAACCAAAACTTGTGTTTTGATTTGTATTTTTAACGTATATATATATATATATATATATATATATATATATATATATATATATATATATATATATATATATATATATATATATATATATATATATAATATATATATATATTTAATTAGTATGTAATTTCTATATAATTATATAGTTTGTGATTTCGTACTGATTATTTGATTATATTTATGAGCGAACTTTTTCCATAGAGATATATACTATAGAGGGCATAGCCTATCACAATACATTGAGAGGCCTGAAGCATCTTTTTGTGTCTCTCAGGGGCTCTGTGTAACCTTATTAAAACCTCCTTTAAGAGTGAGTTCAGGTTATGATAAATCAATTCTCTTCGGCTTGCCGTGTATTGCTTGTGTTTTGATTTGTATTTTTAACGTTTCACTATATAAGTAACAGTGACTTTGTACTCATTATTTGATTTTATGAATAAGGGAAGGTGTCAGGTTCATTTTTCGATGTTTTAAAATTTAACCTATAGAGCCCCTCTAGCATAGAGAGGGAGATAGAGATATGTAGAGATATATTACTAGAGGGGCCCTATTGGTTGAATTTTGAAACATCGAAACAGTAACCTGACCACATTCGATTATCATTATCATCAAATAAACAGAACAAAAAACAGTAAATTATATAGTACAATGTTTAAAATACAAATCACAACACAAGCAATCTGCGGGAAGCCGAAAACAATTGATTAATTATAACCTTAACTCCCTCTTAGAGGAGGTTTAATGAGGTTACAGAGAGCCCCTGAGAGCCCCACTAAAAATGTTTCAGTCCTCTCAATGTATTAAGATAGGCTATACCCCCTCTAGTATATATCTCTATGCCCTCTAGTAATAATATCTCTATGACTTTTTCGATGTTTCACAATTTAATCTATAGGCCACTCTAGAAATAATATCTCTATGATTTCTGGTAATTAGTGATTGAGATTGAAGTTGGATACTTTCGTTGTTCATGGATATTGACCATAAAAAGCCAAAATCTGATATAAAACAGCGTGAAAGGGACAGAAAAGAACCTGTGTTACGTCACAACTACTTAAATAGCAGTTTGATCAAGTAGTAAATTAGGTAAAATAATTCTGAAATATATTTTTATTATTATTAAGTATTTATTTTTATATTTTATAGGATCATCTGAAGAGCCTTGTCGGGTTCTTGGAAAAGCTAATACGACAAATAGTGATTCACAAGATTACAGAATATCTATTTGTACTTTCTGTATGACGTCAGGTCAGAAAAACTACTCCCATTTAATAAATAAATAATTAAAATGACATGTGGAAATTAATTTTTTAAAACCTTTGTATCTACTTGTATACCGATATGGGTATGGTATAAACCAAAGCTATAAACATGCCGTTTAAACAAGTTGTCATATTTCAAGGTTGTTGTTAATAAACAACAAAATTGAAAACGACTACGTTTATTAATTTTTCTACAGGATTTTTCATTGAAAAAAGGAAAATTGCATTTTTTTAAAAAAAACCGTATACTTGTCATTTGTTGATAATTGTACTAGTAGTAAAAAAATGGAATTTGCCCTATTTGTTGGAGTCTTATATGACGACATGCGTGTTAAATTTCATTAACAACTCTACATATTGTCTCGTTTCATACATTATTTAAATTTTTGCCAGTTCATTATTTATAATAATAAATAAATATTACATAAAAGAAATATATAAATAATATAAAATACATAAAATTAATGACGTCATATAAAAATATTCTTGGAATCATCTTGGAATAGCAGTACTAGATCAAAAGATTATATCAACTCAACATTTACTACGTATACACGAGGTGTTAAAAACCAGGTTGAACACCTATATTTGTTTTCGGGATTCAACCCCGCAAACGTCTACACGGGTTGATTGGTATTCAACCTGGGGATCAACACCTATATTAATTCTTTTTAAAAATAACCCTTTTCTCACCGGTTATCCCATTGATATCTCTGAGTTATCCATTTCTGTTTTTATTTTAACGTAGCCTGCACTAATATTTTTTTAAAAAATACGTACGATGACGAAAACAACAAAAAACAATCCGATCAGCTGATTTCTAATAAATATTTAATTATGTGTTAAAAAATAAATCTATTTTAACAAGGAAGTTTCGAGAGCAACAGCATAATGCTGCTGAATTAATATTTCGATGAAATATCAAAAAATGTAAATAACTTTATTACAAAATACGTATATTTATTAAGTAACAATAAATTATAAGCAATAAAAACTTATTATTAAAATAATCTGACTTTGAACCCTGTGTTCAACATCGATACGTGTTACACGATATTTCAACACCTATTATCGGGATTAAACCTTCTAATTATCGGTGTTCAACACCGGGTTGAACCCCTTCTACACGGAGTATTATCAGTGTTGAGTGTTCAACCTGGTGTTTAACACCTCGTGTAGACGAAATATCAAAGTATCAACTCTTTATTCTTTAGCATAAACATACTGGGAGCTGTCTTGATTATAGAGAGAATTACAGACAGACAACATGGTACCAACTACCATGTGGTAACCCACTCAAGAGGTCTCAAAACACCTAAAATAGATAATTTAGTTCGAATTCTGGTTTTAGATTGTTAGTGACACATTACTTTTCTATTTATTTCGCGGTATTTAGGAAATAGTTATTTATGCCATAAGGCTGAGAAGTGTGTCTTTATGTCACGGCAATTAGATTTACCGACGAGCGAAGCGAGTCGGGAAAAATTGCCATAAGACCATAAGACATAAAGACATTCGCAGCCGGATGGCATACACTGTTTTTTTTTGAGGTAGCACTCATTAAATAAACTACGCTATATACTTAATTGAAAAAAACGTAAAAAAATAAATACATGTTTAATTACGATGAAAAATAAACAAACAAATGACTAATAAACACACAAAAATTGTCAATTAGAACACCTTTTAAAAACGAAAAAAATTAGTCTACGAACAAAAACAGAAACAAAATGAACGTTTTTATAGAAACATCATGAAGGTTTAACACAGATTGTTTTTTTGAACACGCTACATTACAGTAATGGCGGCAATATATGAATTAATTTTACGTCCTAGGAGTTTTTTTACATTTATTATTGTCCTCGGAGGTGAAAAGTGCTAAATAACCTCCTATAACAATAATGATTGGCTTCTCATCCTAAAAACGGTCCAATAAAGTGCTCAATTACGTACTACCTCAAAAAAAAGTATATTATGCATACGCCTACGGTATTAGTTAGGAAAAATAACAAAAAATATATATTTGAAAATTTTATTCTTCTTTTATTACTATTTTGTATTAAATCTTTATGAAATATACTTAGTTTATACTTTACAAAGGTGATCAAATGACGTATTAACTATGGATTTTACTATTCTAAAGCATCCTCAGTATATATGCTCTTTGAGTTTTTTATAAATCTGTTTAGTATATGCAGTAGTAATATTTCATTAGATGGCATGTCGTAGCTTCAGCCACTTCTACAAAAAGAAATAAATTATTTATATCAATCAACAGAGCCCAACTTACCTGTGTCAAAAAAAATCTATTCATCAATTCTATAAAATTTTCAAGTGTGAAATAACCACTATCTTTTCTTTATAAAATAAATAGTTTAGGCTTCTTATACTCTGGATTTTAGTCGACTTGATGACGTAGACTGTCAAAAACCTTTCGTTTATGTATTACGTTACATATATTTCTTTCCAAGAAAAAACACTGTATTTATTTTATTAAATAAAGTGATTCTCCTACTATAGAGAATGTTTGATTGTTTTTGTAAGATTTTTAATAAAACTAGAGATTTTTTTTAGACACTATTAAATGCTCAATTAAATTAATATTTGTAAAATAGTAAAAACGAATTTAAATCTACTTGGCAATCTTCAGTGCCAATAATTGGAAACGCAGTGCCTTGTCAACAAATTCTATATTAATTTGTGCACGTCTATTTTTCTTATTACTCAGATATTAAATTCAAGCAAATCGAAAAATAAGAAAGAAGACAAAAAGGATTTATATATAATCATACTTTAATATATTATATATTGATTTATTGTCTATTAGTATTTAAAATTCACTGAAAAATTTAATGTCAAATGTGAAATCCGTTTAATTATCGAATGCAATTGAAATACGTTTATTTTAAAAGAATTCATCCTGACCTTTACCAAAATCAAAAATATTTATAAATAATGAAGATATAAAATTAAAAAATTATAACGTTTCTAATTTTCTCAGCAACAGACACGCATATTGACTTTGACAAAAATATGCATCAGTTAGAAGCGAGGTTTTTTGTCAAAAAGTTTTCAATTCTATTTTTATTAATTTTTAAAAAAGTGATTTCTAATTACATGTAAAAGTCTTTTGAGCCGTTTATTGCAATAAATTCTCGACCAAACGAGTAAATGAACATTTTTTTAGCACGCCTTTGAACTTTAGAGCATAAATTCGTACTTAACGCTTTAATTTTATAAATAATAATAACTGTTATAATAATGTGATCGCAATTTAAAGAGTTTGTTAAGATTCATTTTTTAATTTGTACAAATAAATTTATTTATTTTTTAATAAATAATACAATTATTAAGTAAGTTATCAATATGACTTTAACAGACTTACTTCAAATAAATCTTAAAAGTGGTTTATGTTTTCTATGTTTACTTAAATCATTTATTTTTCTATTTAATTATTGTGGAAGATTTAAACAGTTATTAAAAAATTAACTAAATAAAGATCATAAAAATGACTGAATCATACCTAAGTGATATAAATTCAAATATACCGGAGAGTGCAACGAATTCAAGTATAACCGATAAATTTCGTAATTTTAGCCATTATTTCTCTTTTAGAGGATTATACGACGCTCTTGAATACAGGATTATTAAATATTTAGATTATTCCTGTGAATTAGATACAGATCAAACTTATTATTGTTACTTGAGAGATACATTTTGGTATTTTCAATATTATTTTCCGTTGACCTGGGACACTAGAGAGCCAGAACAAAGAGTAAGAGCTTTTAAAAATGCAATACTATTCATTTTGTTATTTGCATCTTCTTTGTTCTTTGTAACAGTCACAGCGGTGTTATCGGCTATTGAATACGACATCAGCTTCACTGTACAAGTAACGTCTTTTTCAACTTTTACGATCTTTGGCTTTTTGGGATATATCCAGTATTTTTCGAAAAAAAGATTGATTGCTCAGATGTATCATATAATTAACAACGGTTTCGGAAAATACGAAGACTTCGACAACGATGAAGAGCTTGTAATTAAAAACAAAATTGCGGATTTCGCCAAATATAATAGATACCTTTGGTTAGTCATGTATCCTAATGGCTTGTTTTTGTATATATTTATATATTATGATAATCAGTGGCGTAAGACTGAAGATTTACCAGAGTGGTTTAATCAACGTTTGCCACTCACTCTGTGGTTTCCTTATGATACTAGACAACCACTTCTGTTTGAATTGACGATATTGTATGAAATTGCCGTCGGGTTTTTATGCTGTCAATATCTTTACGGCCTTCTAAATTTTTACGGTATAAATTCAGCTCGGGTTATCTTTGAATTTGAATTATTGAATTTAGCCATAAAACAACAGGAAGAGCGAGCGTTGCACGTGTTCGCCAAATTCGTTAGCTCTCAAGGCTCCGTACTGGACAGAGAAAACATTAATTTTATTGAACTCTATCAAGATGATAATTTTTTAAGAATTCACGAAACTTGTTTTAGAAAAGTTATAATGCATCATCAATCTATTCTTAAGTAAGTATATGTTCAACATGTAATTAAAAATATATATTTAAACAAATAAAAATGTAAGAAAAGATGCTTAGTTAAAATAAGTTGATAAATAGTTAAAATAGTTGATAAATTATCTGCTTAGCTGATAAATCTGCTTCGTTAAAATAGTTTATAACATTTTGTAATATATATATATATAATATATATATATATATATATATATATATATACACACACACACACACACACACACACACACACACACACACACACACACACACACACACAACACACACACAAATGTTGTAACATCCACTTTGTTCATCCTAATATTCTCGTTTCAACATGCATAGCTTAAGATATGGGAGTCATGCAAGGATTCCAGGGAGTGTGGAAGATTCTTTAAAGTGTTTAAAGAACACTTAGTTTTCTAAGTGATTCTTTCTTTTAAACACAATGAAATGCATAGTCAGTCCTTTTGAGGAAGAACTGATTAGATTTTAAGGGAATCCAGCTCACGTCTGAAAATAAAAACAATTTTTTAAATTTTTTATTTTTTATATTTTTACTTATTTAAGTTTTTAAGTACAAAAATACTGATTGGTTTGAAGCATGAGGAAGCTTAATTCTATATTTGCCAGCTTTTTTTTAGCAAAATATAGTCTAGATATTTAAGTCTTACGATCAAATCTTGTGCAGGTAATCAATTTTACAGGTTTCGGAAAAGTTTTAATGATGTTGGAGCCGAGTTGATATTAGTTTCTGTTTATGTCGGTGGTTTTTTACTTGGACTTAATCTTTATCAAGGACTTAATGTAAGTATCTAATACCTGGATAAAAAATATATAGATATAAAAGTTTTGTACCATTAAGTTGGTACCACTGAAACAATATATATTAGATAAAGTGTTTTTATTACTTCCACATTGTGTACTAAAGTTCGTAAAACTAAACCAACCTGTTTGCAAAACTTAGAAGTGTACAATTTAATGTGAAACATACATTAAACCGTCCTATAAGCTTTTGTAACCACATCTGTGGCTAGCATGGATCTTGAGGTAATCAAATTTAAAAAGTCGGCCGTGGACCAGTCTGTGTTTTTCTATGAAGTCGAAGTTAGACATTTGGCCACAAGTTTTAAAGTGGCAAAACAAGAATAATTGGTTTAGTTTAGAATTAGTCAATCGTTATAAGCTAATTTTAAATTTAACCAATTCTTATTCGCCTATTCCAAGCTTGCTAGATTTATTTATTTTTATTCATTAGATTTATCACAGCCTGCTGGCAGTGATACATTTAGTTAGTTTCAAATTTAAGCCCTTAGTTTAATACAAGGATGTTGAATAAAGGGGATGACGCATTAAGGAACATTTCTGACCCCATGGAAGTTGTATGAGATAGAAAAATAGGAGCAAACTTACCTTCCCTTAGGTTATAATTAAAAAAGGCGCCAAACGCAGGTTATGTAGCTAAGTTGTTATACAATTCTTGGTTGTCGAGTTTGCTTCTCAACTTTCTTCAGTGCTTTCGTTATTGTTACATTTGGTGCTTGTCAAGTCATTTGTGCTTATATTTTACATTTTGGACTCTAGGTAGCCACTTTAGTGAGAGCAATTGAAGCTTTACCGTTTACTTTTCGTAGAGAGTAAGTTAAATGTGTTAATATTTTGTCTTTTTTTAGCCTAGTGAAATGTTTTGCTAGTTTTCAAGATTAAATTTTGGTTGTAATGTTCTTAATTTTCTTTAATGTTGTTAATTTTAAGCAATATTAACAAAAACAGTTAAAAAGTATGAACTTTTTTCTATTTGTTTATAACCTTCGCAAGCAAAACAATGGGAAACCCATTGAGTTAAGTTTGCCTCTAAATTTTAAGACCTGCGCTGTTATAAGGATCATAAGCATGTGCAGTTCGTACCAAGCATGTGCAGTTAGTTTTTGACGTGAGTTTCGTGTTGCATTCTTCTTTATGTTTTGATTTTCGATGGGGTCACTTTGTTGAATGGCAATTCGACTAAGTGCGTCATCCCCTTTATTCAACATCCTTGGTTTAATATGTAGACAACATTGCATTGATTAGGTTAATCAGCCCTTATGTTGACTAAAAATAACCATTCTTGCATTGCGGTCAATTGATATTAAGTTATTGATTTCGTTGTTTCCTTGTTATTGATATCAGGGCAACATTTGTCATTTGATATCAAGGTTATTGATTTCGTTGTGCCTTGTTATGATATTGTCATTGATATCAAGTTATTGATTCGTTGCCTTGTTATTGATATCAAGGCAACATTTGTCATTTGATATCAAGTTATTGATTTCGTTGTTTCCTTGTTATTGATATCAGGGCAACATTTGTCATTTGATCTCAAGTTATTGATTTCGTTGTTGCCTTGTTATTGATATCAAGGCAACATTTGTCATTTGATATCAAGTTATGGATTTCGTTGTTGCCTTGTTATTGATATCAAGGCAACATTTGTCATTTGGTATCAAGTTATTGATTTCGTTGTT
Source organism: Microvelia longipes (assembly GCA_018340805.1). Lineage (NCBI taxonomy): Eukaryota > Metazoa > Arthropoda > Insecta > Hemiptera > Veliidae > Microvelia > Microvelia longipes. The sequence continues at coordinate 3,484,104 of JACMZG010000002.1, forward strand.
GCCTATCCGTTGGTATTATAATAATAATAATAACAAATCACTAATATTCCAGGTAAATTCAACTTTAACTTTGAGGATTTTCTACTTTACTTTTACTCTTTGTATTTTTCTCCTTTTATTTGCCCTGTGTGCGTTGGGGCAAATTATTCAGAAAGCTGTAAGTCGACTTAACTTACTAATTAATATTAATGATAACGATTTATCAACATTGATGTGTTAACTATTATTTTAAAAATATTTTCACTCAACTAAATCTCCAAAAAAGTTAAAAAAGTCTAAAATGTTGCATAAAATTATGCTGTTCGTCATAAACTATTAAAAATAGGGCTTATATATATATATATATATATATATATATATATATATATAATATATATATATATATATATATAATATATATAGCTCAGGAGCCTACCTAATTTTACTTAAAGCAAGATTTGAGTTCACTAATCAAAGCTTTGCCAAAAGATTATACCTTTTATTACTACGCCAATTTATTACCTTTATATTTAATGACCAAATCTTCAATCTTTGCATCTACAATATGCTGAGTTGACTTTGGATGACTAAATTTAATTTTAAGAAATAAGGGCGACTATGTAAAAATGTGAAGTAAAATTAGTTTATCTACTCCTTGTATTGTAAGTTCAACTTACAGACTTGTTATCTCACACTGTAAATGTACTTTTACCCCTTAGGGAGGAAAAGTGAAAGTGTTGCCAACTTGACAGAATTTTTTAGTAAAATTTTTAGGAATTTTAGGAAATTTTTAGGATTTTTTTCGGTGTTATGTTGGTACTACGGGTAGAATATACAATATACACACGCTAATGTTTAAATTACAAATATAGTATTACACATTATCCTATTGACAGCTTACAATAAATTAATGTGAAGATAGTGGCTCTATCTTCATCAGAGTAATTGACATGGTAAGAATAAACTAAACTAACACAATAACAATTAAGGAGCTGAAGAATATATTAATAGTTGTTAGTATTAGTTCTCTAGTCGTAGATAAAATTTAATATGCAACAAGGGATGAAAGTTTTCAGCTCTCGTATTATCTCCCTCGTCAAGCCTGGGGAGCCAAAATGTTAGTTAATTCCCTCGGCAAGCCTCGGGAGCTAACTAGTTGATCTCCCTCGGCCTGCCGGCCTCGTGAGCTAATGAAGTTTCCTCCTTCAGCGCTGCCTTAGGACGAAACTTTAACTTGAGCTGTAAAACTTACTTTCATCTCTTGTTGCATAAATAACTATTCTTGTTAGAACTCTATTAAAAAAATTACACTACTTATGTTACGTTGATGAAGTATTTGTTTCTGATTTTAGTTACTTTTCCTTTCCTACTATCGTAGGGTAGGTATATAGGAGAAATATTATATTTACCCGAAAAATCCGAAATATTATCACAATCATCTGTTTATAGAATCTCATATGACTTTTGATTGTCATAGGACTTTTTGTCTGATGTGTGTGCCTAACTTCTGTTGTGTTCATGCTAGAAAAGTAAATCTTGGCACGAAAATGAAGCTTAAATTCTAGTTGTCCTGCCTAGAGGATAACAGTTTTAAGACCACGTAAACCTATTTTGCTAATTCAACCATAAAAACATTTTATTTACTAAGAAATAAATACGATGGGGCAGTCCTTGTAATAAAAAGATTGCTTAAATATAGGGATATATCTTACTGATATACACTAAGACAGAGTTTGGAAGAAATGTTATAACAATAAAATTATTACTCTAATTTTTTTTTGTTATAAAACGCAAATATACCTTTTTAAATGACGAATAGATCAACAAAATTAATTTTAATACCGGCCATAATATTGATTTTTGAATTATCAATCAAAATATGACTTTGACTATGACTTCTAAACGATTACTGTTTATCGAAGTGCGAAATATATCTAAATCGCGTAAAACATAAAAGAGCAAAAGTTATAGCAGAACACTTGTATTATTTATTGGTGCGATACTTAAAATTTATACCCAAACGTTTGGTTACATCAGTAAAAAAATGCGTTGATCACTAAAACATTTATTTAAAAAATATAATATAGTAATGAAATATGCTGCTATTATCTTTACAAATAATTAAAATTATAATAAATAGGCTGCAAAATATTCTTTGTGACACTAAGTTATCTTTGTTATGCTCTTGAGAAAGTATACAAGTAAAAAGGCTATATTTACCGCAAGTTGAAGAATCAGCTTCCGCCGAAACGTTCTGTTGGATATGAATCTCTGGACCATTTGGCCTAAGGCCATCATCAGCAGGCGGGGCAACATCCGAGCTCTTGATTACCCCGCCTGATGATAATGACATTAAGCTAAAACCGGTCCAGGTATTGGTCGAAACAGCAAGTATCGACGATAGCTGGTTCTTCAATCAAATATAAAAGTATTACTTGGTTGATGTAAAATCACAGTATAAGCTTTCTACTGAAATAATTTTCTAAGATATAACAAACCTAAACACCATTATGTTTGTGTTGCAGTCTAAAGACATCTTTGACGATGCATATTTAATGCCATGGATAAATGCGAGCAATAGTTTTAAGAAAGCGATGATGTTGATGCAAGCGAGAGCTTTCCATAGACCTGAAAGTATGAAAGCTGCTTACCTTAATGTCACACTCGATAATAAGTTCATCATAGGAGTAAGTACGACATTGCTTTTCTGTAAGTCAGGGTTCTCCTAACTGAAGTATGCGAGACCCAAACAGGGGGTACAATAAAAATATGTTAAAATATATTAAAAATAAAAATAAAATTTAAAAAAAGACTTACAGGATCAAAGAAGGTGGTCAAAGATAATACTGTTCAAACTAATAAAATAAAATAAGCCTGTGTATAAAATAAGCCTTAAATCAAAGCCGCCAAATTACAGGATGTAATATACTAAATCCCTTTTTTGTACCGTCTTTTGTAACTTTTTTAATTATTCTTATCACCCAACATATATAACTCAATTTTGATAACTGACTTTACTTTGATATCCATTTAGTCTGAATTTTACTCTCAGTTTGAATTTAGTCTGTTTAAACGTGATTTTTTTGCTCCATAGTGTTTTACAGTGTCTTATTCGCTTTATTTTTTTGTGTTCTAACGTTAACTTTTATATCTACTTTTAATCTACTAAACAAAATATTTACATTTTGTTTAGTTTTAAGAAAAAAATATTATTGATATATTTGAGTGTTAATTCGTTTTACATAAAAATGAAAATATTTAAAGCATTCTAAACAAAAGTTTGGGGGGGGAGCGCGCAAATTTTTTTGTCTACTTTAAGGGGTATTGAAACAAAAAAGTTTGGAGACCCCAGCTGTAAATGACAGTTTTGAAAGTGATAGATATAAGTTTGGATTTCGAGATAGGCATTTAGCTTTTTAGGGTGATTTTCCTTCGTTCTCCGGAATTTTATCCCTCTATTTAGAGGTATAAAATGATCAAGAAGTTGTAGTGTAGCCCTTTTTACTGATTTTCATTGCTGAAAATCCAAGAACAGGTAAATAAAAGAATTATTGTGGTGCCGTTTTGGCCAAGCTGCCATATTCGTGGTGCCTCAAAAGGAAACACGAAGTCCACACTATAGCAAATATAGGGTTTTATCAGGAAAAAATTAAAAAAAGCATTTTAAAAAAACAGCTAACAGCCCTTTTTTAGCATGCCTTTTTTAATTTTTTATTATTTTCTAATGAAACCCTATATTTGCTAAAAGGTGGAGTTTATGTTTTCTTTATTTAAGGTGTATAATCCAAAAGGACACTCTTATTTTTGGAGACTATATTGAGGCGTATAGACCTGTAAAGAGATCAAATCACTAAACCTATTATATAGCAAAGGAACAAATTTCAATAACTATTTCGTGTAATTATAAACATGAAATCACAACTCATTCAAACAATTAATTTAGGACATTGAGAAAAAATAAACCTTATACTTATTGAATGCAATGGAATACCGACCTATTTCATATAAAATGAGATTGGCAATTCCCCTTGCAAATCATGTCATTCTATATATAATCTATAGTAATAGTGAATAGTAACCACTAATGTGATTTCAGGTAATGCGAATGTGCTACTCAGTAACGTATTTTATACAATTTCTTAAATTTAGAGATAAAGGATTGATATAGGGTCTGAGTCATCTATACAATGTACACATCAGAAACTATAGGCAAAAGAAATTTGTTAAAATTCACACATGGGATGGAAGTAAGGTTTTGTCGACAATTTTAACTAGACAACTTAAAAAGAAAGGAGAAAGGCTGTATATTTAGACCATGACTGAGACGGTCTAAATATGGCTTCAGACTCTTTAATGTACTGTACAGTTTGTTATCTTTAGTCACAAATCCTTTTGCCTGAACAATTGTAAACATTTGAATTTATCATTGATTTTAAAAGTATAGTGTTGTTTCGTTTTAATCTTGATGAGTTTCTATAAAATGTCAATGTTCAACTTAAAAGCAAATTGGGAAAAGCAAAGATAAAACTAAAAAAATCACATTTTTAAAAATGTTCATTTTATTAAGACTTGACGTAAGTTAGAAAGACTACTAATAAAAATATCAAAGAAGAGGTACCCTAAGCTTCGAGGGCACAGTTGAGTATTTTAAAACTTAAGACCAACCCAGAGTGACAGCCATAACCTTGTGCATTGTGCAGCCGAATGGACGAAGTGTATTAACCGTATGCGAGTTTTGCTGGAGCGTTACGATTCCCACCACAAAGTTAGAATTCCGCTGAAAATGAAACTGCTTCACAGCAAGATGGTCGCCGTTCATTTTAAAATAACGTTGATGGATATAAAACTAAACAATTTTCATTTTCATGAACAGTTTCCAGAAATGATTGTGAAAATGATTAATTAATAATGAAATTATTTTAAAATATTTTATTGTTTTATTGCTTATAAATTAGATTAGAACTGAAGGAAAACGCATTTATCCTGCACGAAAACTTAAAGCACGGAGTAGGAAAATGTGGATGACCACATTTTCCTACTAAAATGTATGAATATTTTAACCTTGCTTATGAGTGTGTGTGTGAGTGTGTCTGTAATTATCAGTGTATTTATACTAGAGAGTTGAAACTTGCTAAAAAAATCAATCTATGGGTGTAGTTGTACTATACGGAAAATATTTTTTATGATGTCATTAACCCACAATGATTACTGCAAAAATATTGAAAAAATAAAACGTGGAAAAATGTTGTGATAAATTTGAAATTTGGCACACATGTAGATATGTGTAAGTCAAATATATGTGCCAAGTTTCATCTCATTATCAGCATTAGTTCTATTTTTATCAAATATCTTGTGTAACTTTTTAAAAAAATTATAAAATAATTCAAGTGAATTGAAATGCGATACAAGTGTATACTTCAACATAAATAATTATACCAAGTTTCGTTTAATAGGACTATACTATGACACACGGCTAAAATCAGTTGACAGCGTAGTATTGAGGAACCAATAAGGTTGGCCTAACTTGAAATTGAGGCCGTGGTTTAATATCCAGGACCTCATTGACATCCTCGCATTATTTTCTACGCTGTGTGTACTACACTGTGTGTACTACACTGTGTGTAAACAATACATCAAGTTTAAAATTTTAATTTAGTTGAATCTAGATAATAATCTCTACTAGGTAAACACTAAACTTTGTAATAGTAATCTAGTGACCACTAATTGATTCCTTTTCATGTAACCAAGTGCCAGACGGATCCTGAAATCAAGGAGTATTAGTAATACTAGCACTATGCTATAATATTACCAATACTATATTCCTTGCTAAAATTTAAAAAGAGATACATTTAAAGAAGTATTACAATTTAAGAAACCACTGTTACCAGCTTAGAATAATACTATATATAGAAGGAGCACAGGACCGTAAACACAATGTAATTCCAATGATAACACGAAAGCCGGTTGACTGGTGCACTTAAGTAATGCTGCCAACCTGACAACAAAACATTATTTTAAATATGTGTCATAAATATCTATTAATGAAGAAAGGTCGTAAAGAACAAATATTATAACTTAAAATACCTGCTGAATAATTAATAAAACCAGTCTTAGATGGCAAAAGGGTGGTGGAATACAAGAATCTACATTTGGTTGACGAAGACTACTTTTAATATAATTTTAATAAATACGTTAAACTACAATTTAAAATGCTTTAAATATTGTAATGCACCGATATTTATATTAGTATTTTATGAATAATCAATCATTAATTAATAATAGAACATAATAATTCAGAAACCGGAAGTATTGCCAACTTTTATTTAGAAAATTGTATATTGTTAGGGTGGCAGCATAACTTAGGCGCACCAGTGAACCGGCTTTCGTGTTATCAGTAGTGCTCCTTCTATATATAGTATTATTCTAAGGTTACCAGACTAATGTCGATTCTTTTAAACTGTAAATACAACTAATTCTTTAAAAATTGGTATAATTTATTTTTAATAGTTCAAAACTATAATTACATAAGTGCCAAATGAAGGACATAAACGTACTTTGAGCTTATATTAATTATTTGTTGTGGATATTAACTTTATTCCCGGTATTTGTTTGCTAAAATCGATGAGAAATGCTGACTTTACTCTGATTGAAATCAATAAACTTTAAGCTGAGTTTTATCGTCGAATCCGGCTGAATGTCCAGCATTTCTCACAATAAAAGACGATCCATCAAAATGCATCCTTCTTTCTCCTCTTCTCACGAATAGATGGCATGTCTGGCCCATGGAAGCTGTACAGTGGACGTACGGTGTCGTAACACAAGCGGTACCGTTCACAGGGGACGTTCTAACTTGGTATTTGTTTACTCCTCGAACTACTCTTACAAGTCCATCTTGAGATTGGGAAATTCTCACACCAGCAATTAACCAATTTTCAATGTTATCATCAGAAAGCCAATAATGTGACGAGTGGAGAGCAGCTATAGCGTCTGTTACATACGCGCTACCGTGCTTAGACTCGGTATAAAATACTGAAGCAGAAAAATCGTGCGATAGGTCGGAAAAGTTATCGGTTGTTGTCCTAGTTCCAGCCGAATCAACCAAGTATACAAGTGCACAATTTTCAGCCGTGAAGCTCACACCTTTATACCACATTTTGGCATATTTATGATTACCTCGCGGATCGTGTGCCATTATTTCCACTCGGGACCCGTACTGGTGCACTCTCCCGTTAGGGTGAAGCATAGCTACGACGGAGCCGGCACTGTTCATAGCTATCACGATATTACTTTGAAAATTTATAACTCTTACAGCTTGATCCGTCGTCAAGTCGATTCTGATACCGTGGTTCAAACGCAAGGATAAAATACCGTGAGTTGTGGCGATGGCCGACGAACCCAAACTATTGTATTCTTCGTACTCTCGGTTAAAATCATCGACATTAGTATAATTCGCGTTAAAAACTTTAGGAGGAGTCGCCGCCGTTATATTCTGCCTCCAACTATTGTACACGGGACACGCTGTTGAGCCACTCATTAAACAAGGAGACCAGGCTTCAGCAGGAGGTACTTCGCATACAGGATAGTTTGAACTGTTTTGATTATAAACGTTGTGAATAGTATAGAGACTCCTGGGTCTGGCTATTTGGTGAGGTCCTTCTTCCTGGTACTCTGAGCGATTTGACATAATAAAACTAAAGAAAACCGACTTTGATTAACAACAATCCAATTACATTTACACAAATACTAAATTATTTGAAAACTTTTCATAACAGGTCTAAATGTCAAACATTCGACAATTTTATTGACAACTAAAAATAAACTAAAATAACATCAAGTTCTATCATAGAGCTGGTAGTACGCAAAAAGCTTTTTTTTGAGGCAGTACGTAATTGAGCACTTTATTGATCCGTTTTTAGGATGAGAAGCCAATTATTATTGTTATAGGAGGTTATTTAGTACTTTTCACCTCCGAGGACAATAATGAATGTAAAAAAAACTCCTAGGACGTAAAAGTAATTCTTATATTGCTGCCATTACTGTAATGTAGCGTGTTCAAAAAAACAATCTGTGTAATACATTCATGAGGTTTCTTTAAAAACGTTCATTTTGTTTCTGTTTTTGTTCGTAGACTAATTTTTTTTAGTTTTTAAAAGGGATTCTAATTGACAATTTTTGTGTGTTTAGTAAAGCTTTTACATTTTTGAGTAAAAGTGTGAAGCTATGGATGAATTCAATGACGACGATAATATGGAGTTAATTGGACGTTTTTTTTTTCAATTAAGTATATAGCGCAGTTTATTTAATGAGTATACTTAAAAAAAATAGTGTATGCCATCCGGCTGAGAATGTCTTTGTGTCTTGGCAATTTTTCCCGACTCGCTTCGCTCGTCGGTTAATCTAATTGCCGTGACATAAAGACACACTTCTCAGCCTTATGGCATAAATATATAACTATTAACTGAATATTGCTATTTAAGGGTAATAGTTAACAAAATAATGATGATTCATTTGAACTCGCAAGAGTCAATTAACTGGGGGTAGAGCCCAGTTGAAAGTCTTGCACTATGTTGCCCCAATGTTTTTAAGAGTTTAAGTTAGTGTATCTGAAATGTTCCACCTAGCTTATAGTAATAATATGTTCTGAATTTCAAATCCATCAAAAAATTTATCGACACATGTATACATATGTATGTATTATTTCTAGTGATTTTTTGTAAGGCCATATCTCTCGAACGAATTAATCAGGCTTTGTGCAAAAATCAACCTTGGGGAATTTACATAAGAAACCAGGTTTTAGTGACTTCATTAACCCAATTTCTTGTCAGCGAAATTTGGTAAAAATTGGCAAACTTAAGGGTTAAAGCTTTCCGACATGAAAAAGGTCTGACAGGGAATAAAACCGGTCTGGAATTGATCATTTTAGTGACAAAATACTGTTCTTTGGCCCGTAGCCGCTACGCGGTCCGGGGGTTTTCTTGGGGCCACATTGTTATTGTTATGTCATATTTGTTGTTATTATTATTATTCCTTGTTACATGGATTCTGCCATGTATTTAGCAAGTTTTCACTGTCTCGCAATGTTTGTTTTAGTATTTATTGTTAGGGTCTGTAAGTTATTACAGGAATAACTACAGTTGTTCTAGTTGTTAGGGTCTGTTGTTAGGGTCATTATTATTATTTTCAGCATTATTTTGATACTAAAGTATCTTTATATATTTTAAATACTCATATATACATTTTTTCGGACAGAAATTGTTGGTATCAGGTAGCCTAAGATTCAAATACATGCTTTATAATCTTAGTGGTAGCGCCACAACTTGTTATTAAATATATCAGGATTTTTTAAAGAAAATGTGCTAAAAATTAGCATAAACTGGGCTTCAAATGAGTGTAAACAATGCTGTGCTGTACATTGTATAATCTATGAGATGAGTATGCGCATTTCTTTTTTTTTTTAAAAAAATGGAAAAATTAAATATCAAGTTGTGACAATACTGCTCAGGTTATTAAGGATTAATTGGAAACTTAAGGAAGTAACGGATTTACGAGCAAGAAAGCACACATTTCAAAGAAGATTTGCCTGCTTTGTGGACCACCGCACCAGAATTTTGTTATCAGTGACAGAAGAAAAGACTTAAGGTCTTAGAATAATACTATATATAGAAGGAGCACAGGATCGTAAACACAATGTAATTCCACTGATAACACGAAAGCCGGTTGACTGGTGCACTTAAGTATTGCTGCCAACCTGACAACAAAACATTATTTTAAATATGTGTCATAAATATCTATTAACGAAGAAAGATCGTAAAGAACAAATATAATAACTTAAAACACCTGCTGAGTATTTAATAAAACCGATCTTAGATCTCAAAAGGGTGGCGGAATACAAGAATCTACATTTAGTTGACGAGGACTACTTTTAATATAATTTTAATAAATACGTTAAACTACAATTTAAAATGCTTAAAATATTGTAATACACTGATATTTGTATTAGTATCTTATTAATAATCAATCATTAATTAATAATAGAACTTAATAATTCAGCAACCGGAAGTATTGCCAACTTTTTTTTAGAAAATTGTATATTGTAAGGGTGGCAGCATTACTTAGGTGCACCAATGATCCGGCTTTCGTGTTATCAGTAGTGCTCCTTCTATATATAGTATTATTCTAAGCTTAAGGTTCATTTTTCAAAGTACAATATAATATACTGAGAAAATGAGCTCAAATATCTTAGGCAATCTAAATCTGAAGCCATTAGATGTTTTTCAAATTGCAAGGGAAATTAACATAGAGCAAATTTCAGAAATGTTAACAAGTAGGTAAAGATATAAAAACATATTCAACATTAAATAGACTTTTATTCATAGTTTTTCAATACAGCATAGTTTTTGTTTTCAATAGAATCACATCATCAAGTTTTATTGTACATATTAATATTATATATTCATTTGTTTTAGAAAGTTTAAAATCTCGAGGAATTTTAAACTGCAAGACAAGTTACTTGCTCAAATTTAAAAATAAAAATGGCTTTAGTTAGCCATAAGAACCCAACACTTTTATATTAAATATAATATTAAAACAGATAAACTGCTTTGTTATGAAGATTTTGGTCTTCCAGTGGTGACCAAGTTTAAGTAGATGATAAATCTGACATTTCATTTCCACTGTCAAAGGCATCTTCAGAGATTTATGACACCATGGATGTTGTATATCCCTGAAGATGCCTCCCACAGTGGAAGCGAAAAGTCGAATCTTCATCTACATTGACACAGTGACCACCAGGAGACCTAAATCTTCATAATAAAAATAACTACTTATTGCACTTCTATCTAAAAACGTTAAGGCCAAACCTAGCCTAGGTTGAGCCTTACATTAGATTTGATGTTATTAAGCATGTAAGCAATATAATGATAGGGTCAGAGAGGGAATAGACTATTGTTGCTTAAATAGGCAGTTCTATTCCATAATGTATATGGCGTAAAATACCATGGAGACTCCAGTTCGCAATTTTAACCATTTATTTAAACTATTTTATGACAATTGACATTTATTGATCATTCTTTTTCTACCATATCAGGTAGCCAATTTTAAAATTTAGTTCGATAGACATTCACAGAGGTTAATGAGGCGAGTGAATTTACTGGTTGGTTCTATTCCAAAATAGATTTTAACTATTTGTTTAATACCATAGTTAACAAAGGATTTGAAACCCTAAAGCAACAATACAAAATAATTTTTATAAGCACACTTAATCATAATTACACAAATGATCGCTAAGATTATATTATTAAGCGTTTGATAAATGATTTAAGCCATAACAATAAGAGATAATAACTTAAATAAATAAAGTAACAAACCAGTAAAAGGAAAAATATTTGATTTTCAATGTTACTTACTTACTTATTGTATATTTTTATAGTCCAAAGAAAAAATGTATTAATATTTTAAAACTCACGAGACTATAACAATATTCAAATGGAAAACAATAATCAATTTCTAAATATAATTCTATTACTGGCCAGCACTAACAATTTAGTGGTCTTCCACTACAAGATCCAAAAAAAAATACTGCTTTTAAAATAACTGATGTAAATTATAGGGTGTTTCATACTGCTTTCATTCATTAGGTATATTAGGTGTCCTAACAGTTAATAGGTTTTATAACTCATACTTAGATTATCAAAATAAACATTTAACAATAAAAAAATCATGATTTGGATACCATTTAGTACGTTCACACACACTTTAGATCCGCGTATCGTATAGAGTACGATCTCTCAATACGGTAATTTAAGCTGTATGAACCATGCGGAGGGGATCCGATCGCATACGCTAGAACTAGGGAGATGGAATCTAAATGGATCCCCCGATACGCTGTCTTTATGTGTGTGTACCTTTAGAGACGATCGTATTTAACGGATAACCTTCTCGTCGAACTTTTATTTCACTGCATTTTATACGCTGCAAGAACCGTGAAGTTAGTTGACCATATTGTGTACGTATTCTATACTATATTCAATTAAATTTTAATTGAATATAGTGCAAATAAATAATTAAAAATAAATAAATAAATAAAATAAATAAATAAATATATAAATAAATAAGAATAAAGGAAAAGAAAAACGTTACTTAGCGAACTTAATGTTGCCACAGCTACGGCTGATTAGTAAATTATTATTTGTTATATTTTGTATTTTGTTAATGTTAATTTTTTTTCTAATAAATGGCTATTCATTCATTCATTCATTCATTCATTCTATACGATCAGCGGATCTAGAGTGTGTGTGAACGTACTAATTCTTAGTGGAATTCATGAATAAAAACAACATTTCATACAACTAAAAATTTATCTTTTAAATAAAAACAACCAACCTTATTCTTCGGGTAAGTTCAGATAATCACACTTCAAAATATAATTAGCAAAATACCGTTGGTTTCAAGTTCAAATTTAACAGCTGATTGACTATAATTCAATTATTAAAATGAGGGCGCAGGCTTCCACAGTTGTTTTTTTATACAATTTAAGTTTTCCATCGGAAATTTCTTTGATTAGGAAGTTGAAATTCCTGACAACTGCTTTTAAAAATGTCTGAGAAAATTTTTATAAAAAACATTAATTAAGATTAAGACCACTTTAAATTTTGTCAACCTAATATTTACCAAGCATTAGATCTTCTATGGTTAATACTATTTTAACATGTTAACTTATACCACTGTCATTGCAAGACCAACACAAGCTAATAATAAACAATTTTCTTTGAGAAAAACCTTAAAACAAATTTATAATTGATATGCTCTAACGTATTTCAATACATATCAATTTTTAAGGAAAATTAAGGAAATGACACTGAATAATAAATAATCCCAGCTTGTTATTATTAAAATAATTCTTAGGTAAAACAGAATATTTTACTATTTGTTAAAACTACAAAAATACATGTATCAAGTGATATTAAAATAAGTAGAATATTTGACTAGTAAGACCTTATAATAGAAACAGTCAGCGACTGGACAATGGCTTAGTTAGGTTTTATGATAATAGATTTTGTTTTTCATCAGTTGACAATCACCAAACACCAAGCTGGTGAGCTTACCACCAGGTAAGAACTACGAACACCAATAGAATTCATTCGTTCACAGATTTTTAGTAGTGTTGGAAATAAACAAAACCTTAACCGTTACAATAGTTTATGGATACAAAGGTGTACAGAGAAGTCAGTAAATATAATTATAAATTAAAAAAAAAAAAAACAGAAAATGTAGTTTGTTTAAAACTGAAATTAAATAAATTTTAAAAACTTAATTAATTTGTATTTTATGTTTTATTGACAGCTAAATACAGTTTACTTTCCACTTTGTGTATTATACCTTATATAATTTTTTTTATCATTAAATTATTGTCATTTTATTAGTTTTTTAAAATGAAATTAAAATAAAGAGCACATTAATACATTTATTTGATTATATTTATGAATTATAACAGTCAATATTTGTGCTTCAACCTTATTAGCATTTTTTTGGTACCAAAAATATTTTTTATGTGAAAAAATACATAATTAAAATAAAAATTTAAACAACATTTATAACGGGAATTCACTGAAACGCATTTGAAACATAAATTTATTAATTATGTCGATTAAAAAATAAAACAGTTAATAAATAAAATAATAATATAAGTGTGGTAAATTAATTAATTAGCCAAAAAGATAATTGTAAATTAGAATGGCGCTCAAATGAATTGTGCTGTTAAAAGTAGTAAAATACAAAAATTAATTAAAAAATAAATAAAAAATATTAATAAAATTAAAGACATACAATTTGTACCAAAAATCAGTCTAAAAAAATTTTATAAACATTATTTTAAACCATATATTCCTTTAAAAATAAAAAATAATAAATTTAATAAAATAACAAATGGCTCAGAAATAATTAAGAAGTTAAAGAAAAGATAATTTTAGAGTAAAATTTTCAAGACTAGAATGAAAAAAAAAAAATAGTGAACCCAGCAAAAATTGAATACAGGGTAAAAGTAAGAGATATTCTACTAATTATGGAAAAGAAGTTGTTTCTATACAACACAAAACAATTAAATCTTAGTGTTTAAAAAGTTTGAGTGTACTACATTAGTGTATATTAAAAGTAATGAGAACATAAAATGTATACATTAATAATACATATTTTCCAATCAAAGATCTAAAAGGAACATTCCAAACATATAATACTAACTTTGGTTAACTAAAAATTAAATTAAATAAAAAGAAAGATTAAATGAAGAAATTGCAAAAATAAATTTTTAAAAAGTAGAATTTAAAAAATTACATTAAACTGGCAAACAATTTTGGTAGTGTTGAAATAAGTTAATAATACAAGAAAAATTCAAACTAATATCACAATAAAACATTAACACAGTAAAATAGTTGTGTTTGCTACCACAAACAAGGGTCATAGTTACGATAGTGCTGCGAAAATTGCTAAAAAAGTAGTAGAATAATATGAAATGAAGGGGTAATAAAAAATAGAAGAAATAAGCTGATTTTTAAACAGAAATATCATATTTTGCTTAAAAAGTAATTGGCATAAAAATTGAAATAGCTCATAGTCAGAAAGACCAACTGACGATCTGAATGAAGAGTGCACCAGCTTGATTCTCAAAGAACTAATATCATCCATTTCTCTGGTAAGTTAGCTTTCATTCTCCACAACATATTGGGAAAAATCTGTTTTCTTCTACTTATAATCTTTGATTATTATAATCTACATTTTCTAACAAAGCAACTCAATCAATCAACAAATTAAAAAAAAACTTTAGGTAAATAGTAAATTATTAAATATTAATCTCTTGTTATCTCAGAAAGTTAGATAACATAGGACAGTTATTTGTTCTCTTTATCCTTTTTCTGTTTGCACACCCATCTAATACAAAGTGTACTCAAATTTACTCTACTTTCCTCCATAAAAAAGAATTTGAGTTTAAAGAAGCATTTTGCAAAGCAGAGTAGTTTTCCACTGTGCTGAACAAATCTACTACAACCATTTTTACAGCAATGCCATAACTATGAACTACCCTCAAATATTACCAATTAACTTAAATAAATCTTAATTGAAAATTTGTCTTTATGAAATATAAATATTTCCAAGTATACCTTAACTTTATAAGGTATGCTTCGTTTTCTTTGAATAAAATAGAAGATAAAGACAAAATCAGATAGCTGAAGAGAAGATAATTAGTTAAAAATCGTTGTTTATAATGACAATTTTAAACATTAACTTTTTACAATTGTTAATTGAGTCTTCTCTTCAAATCAGTTTGAAGACACACTGTTGTGTGGATGGAATAAAGGAATAAATTAACAGTGGTTCAGACGAGCCAAATATCTGAGACTTATTTCAGTAACATCTTTTAACTTCCATTAAGCTCAGTTCGCAAAGTCAAAAACGTATTACAAAATATCACTCTTGGAAAAATTTACTATTTAAAGAAGCTATGATTCTTAATATTTGATTTACACAATCTATATTAGATGGGAGTATTTAAGTGACAACCAAAAACTAAGTGCTAGAAATAAACATGAAAATAATTTGAAAAACTTGCTTAGTACAAGTTTAATAATTTTATAACACATAATTAAGTTGAATTAAAATGGAAAATTACTGAAAGAAATACAATTAAAAAATACATTAAAAAATAATTGTCTCACTTAAAATTCAAAACCACTGTTTTTATTTCTTTAATAACCTTTCCTTCCTCATAAAAGGTTCCACTTTAAAACAAAAGACACTTGTTTTACATTAAACTAATTAGTTGAGACACTAAAAAGGTTTAAAAAATTATTCCATGATAAAAATAAACAAAGCATCAAGAGTGTCTTCAAAGAGTAAGGTATTAGTAGCATGTCTAAAAACTCGACCAGTAGCAAGTTTCTTAGCATATTCAACTGCTTCAGGTCGACTTGAAGAAATCCCTTCCGATATAATCCAGTCTATGAGAGCTGAACCACTAAAACACTCACCACACTCCCAAAGACGAATCCTGACACAAAGCAAAGTAAAAATTAATCAAAACAGAGTAAAATAGAAATAATTAAATCTAATATAGCTAATGTTAAACAGTCTCTTTTACCAGTTTTTTTGTAGGGAAATTTTCTTAAAATTATCTTTAATAGTTTTCTTAAAATTCCAATATTCGTAGTGTAGAATTCCATAATTTAATGTTATAAAAAGACTTTACGTCCACAACAATATGTTAAAAACAATTAAAATATTATTGTGGAATTATGATATGAAACTCGGAAAAGTATATCCTAAATTGTAAGAATGATGATAAAAGAAAAAAACCTCAGAAACAATGAGAAAATAAAAACAATTTATAAATGTAAAACTAACAAATGTAGTCACATTTTACAAAATAAATCAATTACTCAATCAAGTAACACCCATATAGACATTCTGTCAAAAGAAAATAACACTAATGACAATAATAAATCAGATATGTATTCGGATCTTGAGAGAAAATAATTGATCTGAGAGGATATTACTGTATAGTATTTTAAGAAGCATGAAGCCCTAGAAGTTTCTGTAAAGATGTTTCCACCCTTTTAAAAGTAATGAGGTAGTAGGCTCTATTAATAATAACGTCATGCTAAAACCTGATACCCTGCTGAGAAATTGATATTTTCAATTTTTTAGCATGCAAGAAATTATTTCTAGCTCTCTTGACTTGTGAAATGAAGATTTACCTCTTTCTCTCACAAATAGCCAGTTTGCACTTGTCCAGGTGATTATTTCTGAACTCAGTACAGATATTCTGAGTCTCCAGAGGTAATTGATCCCAAGCTGCTACAATTACTGGAGTCCTTCCAATCCATTCTTGTAGCAGTCTAGAACAAATTTTATTTACATCAAATACACGATATCTGGTTACTTAAGAAACAATAGATAAAACCAGACAGGTAAGGCATGGACAACTTAAGATTATAGATGACAACTAGATCTTTTGCATTACATTTATAATTGAATCTTTTTGAGGTATACCGACTAGGTGCAATAATGCTTTGCCTAACAATTTAAACAAATTCTAAGGAAGCACACAATTTTATTAGTCTCCTTTTTCATAAAAAGACTAATTTCAGTTAAAAGAGTAAATTAGTTCATCTAAAAAATTGGTTAAATCATATAATAATATTCCTAAATGGGTTGAATATCAAATTTGCCCTTTTAACATAACTGTCAAACAAAATGTATTTAAATGAAAGAGTCTCCTCTCTTTCAGCAATATAAAAAAAATTTAACTCCAGAAGTAAATGATCTCTCTGGAACAAAAAGGAATTTTCACTCTAGAGATAAATGATCCCTCAGGAAAGAAAAAGAATAATAACTCCAGAGGTAAATGATCCACAAGCAAATTAAATAAAATTTTAAATAGGAAATTGGATTTCAGAAACGTCACCACATTAACCCTATTCGCAAAATTTACAAAAATATATCAAATAAAATTTAGTTACTTCTTCAATACAGGCTGAACAAGTGGTATAGTATCCCAACCAAATATGAACAGAGCAGCAATACTTTGCCCCCGGCTTAAAGAGGCGTTGAGGAAAATCATTTCCACAAATACAGCTGTTATTGAGTCAGAGATTATCCTCCAAACACTTAGCGATAAACTCTAAAACATCAAAAAGAATAAACTCATTATTTAACATTAAACAACAGTCAATCAATTATATGTATATACTGCAAATTTTTTTACAAATACTTCTGCATAATTGATAGCTAAAACTAGTATTTAATTTTTTTTTACAGAAAACTAATGCCCATTAAATTTGATTCTTTTTTACCAAAAACTAATGTATATTTTAGTACTTTGAACCAAAAACTAATGCACATATCAGTGTTTGATGAATAAATAAAATCCAACATTCATTAAGTTATTTTTGACCCATCAGGCATTCACTCTGCAGGAAACACATTAGGTGTTCCCCAGAAGAAATCTATTATGTTAACACTAGATAGCTGTACTTAATTGCTGAAGACTGGTTTGACTGATGAAAAGGCTGGTTATGCCTCCTCACTACATAGATCAAGAATACTTTGTACTGTTTCTTTTTCCAAATGAGCCCAAAATGGGTTTATTCTTATGCAGTTTAGGTAATTGTATGTGCTAGTATTAACTTTGTCAGGATTATCTTTTTAATATAAATTTCAATTGATAAATGTCAGTTTATATGAAACCCTCCATTATAAAGGATAAAGTGGTTAGACAGTGTATACAGACAGGAACACATAACCTTCCCTCCTTGCAGGTTAGCCTTGTTATGCTGTCTACTAACGGTAAAATTTCTGATAAGAAATAATTTTAATGAACCTGTAATGGAGTGATTACATGATCGCAGCTGTTGAGGCAGTCCCAGACCACATCAAATAATTACAATAATTATGAGAAATTACAGGCAAACCAGTCTCTATTTACCAAAAAACATTTACTTGAAAATAAAGTATTTAATAATAACAATAGAAGAAGGGTAAATTATATACACATACGATGAAAATGGAGCAAGCTAAGAAGACAAGTAGTACAATATGATGCATTAGATGAGGGTCTGGTGGGTCGTCTCCATAGGTGTGAGACCTGACTCGGTAAGACTGATATCTGCCATCGTTGCAAAGTTCTGCATCTTCTCTCCTGCCACATTACAAGTTTTAGATGTTAATGACCCATTAATCACATAATGTATACATAGGCTTTACACTGGGTAAACAAGAATATATGAAGACATGTAATTACAGACAAAAACTAAGTCATGGAAAATAAAATACACTGCTCTTAACACGAACAATGTTCTAAAACAGAGTAACACAATGTGTAGTTCTTGGACCTCTGGAGTTCCAAGGAAAGGCTCTAGGGGTTTGCGTTGGACTCCCAAAAATTGGTTAATTAATTAACCCCTAAATCAGTAAAAAGTTAATTAACTTAACAGTTCATGTGCTTTCTGTGAATATTAATTGTTTTAGTCAGTGGTTTTAGTTATTAGCATAGAATTACAAACCAAGTTTTCATTGGTAAACATGCAATTTTTCTGTTGGAAATAAGAAGGCGGAATAAGTTAGGATCGCTATATTAATTATCAAGATTCTGCTAGTTGTATAAAAATAGAGAATTTTCATCTTCATCTGGGTTGTTGTGTGTTTGCTTGTCACCTTCTTTAGACTATATATTAAAGAAATAACATAAAATGTTAGGGCTTGCTTCGCTTGCCTTTATGGGTTTGTTTGTTACTAGCTTATTTTACATGAAAGAATCCAACTTTTACTCAATATTCTAGGACTCCCTTTGCTTGCCTAAATGTGTTTGTTCGTCAATACCTAATTTTAGAGAAAATAATTAAATTTAACATAATATTCTAGGGCTCGCTTCACTCGCCTTTATGTGTTTACTTATATATTAAAAAAATGTATATATGTATATCATAGAGGAAGGTATACTACGTATATATGTATGTGTTTACATATATTAAAAAAATAATATAGTACATTGGGGCTTGCTTCGCTCACCTTTCTGTGTTTGTTTGTTACTAGCTAATTTTACACTGTAGAATCTATCACTTTATGTGATTGTTTAATAGTAGCTAATTTTAAAGCATAGATTTAGAATATAACTATTAAAATATATGGTGTAATGGTCGTCATTGTGAAAAAGCTATGCATATTTGTGTTCTACATATCAATACCTACAATTTGATATCCCACGTGATTCTTCAAAAAATATTTATTCTTTGCTGGTGCACGTAAGAGCAATTTTGAAATTGTTAAAATTAACTTTTGAACCTTTTTATTCGACAAATTTCAATGGTCTTTATAGAGATATTATTGATAATTATTTAAAATATTTTTAGGGCTGCTCCTTGTGGGATAGATGAGAGGAGGGGACAACCAGATTTTGAAATTTTTACGGGAGTAGTGGTCATCATTTTGAAAAAAATGATGCATATTTATGTTCTACCATCAATAACTACATTTGATACCCCTCAAGATTTTAAAAAATATTTATTTTTTGCAATTGTGCACATTCGCTCATAAATCAACATATGTGCTTGCTAAATAGTTGGCTATAATATTCCAATATTTGAACTGCCAAATTTAAACTGCCTAGCTATCGTAGTTCTGGAATGTGAAATCGGACAGACATACGCTTGATAGAAAGTATAGTGTTTCGAAACCCTATTAATATAATATAAATAACATTAATAACTATAATATAAATAACACAGTAATTCATTTTGGTAAAAATAATCCTAAGAACAATACTACATCAATATCATTTGATAAAGGAAGTAACCGAGCCAGAGAGTTTGGTGTATTGGTGACTTCAGATCTGAAATGGGAAACACATAACTCAAATTGTGAAAAAAGCTAACCTAGATGGTTTTAATTAGAAGATCTTTCCCACCTAAACTCTGATCTATTGAAAACACTATACTCAACCTACATCAGGCCAATACTAGAATATGCTTCTGTTATCATTTCTCCTTGGCTTAAAAAGGATATTAATTACTCGAGCGAGTACAACGTAGAATCACTAAGTCATCTCCTCAAATTAAAATTTCTAAATTACTCAGATAGATTGGTTGCCCTTGAACTTGAACCCCTCATGGATAGAGGAAAGCCGCATTGATGTCATAGAAACTTACAAAATTCTGACAAATTATACTCAACTCCTCTCCATTATTTAAATTATTTATCCATTTATTTAAATTCCATTTTATTTAACAAAATAATAATTTGCGAGGACATTCTCTATCTCTATATAAATTTAACGTTAATCATCACTTAGAGCCCAACTTTTTCTCACAGAGAATTATAAATAAGCGGAATAGCTTAGCGCAGAATATTGTCTCTGCAGGCAATGTAAATATATTCAAATGTAGAGTGTTTTAAGTACCAATACGTTAACAAAAAAGTGCAATTTTAGCTTAACATAAATATTTTTTTTAATTTTTTTATTAAAATAACTCTTTGATAATTATTTTATCTACTTGCATTATTATGAAGGTCTTAGATAGTTATGTTATTTACTAGTATTATTTTTTTTAAGGACTGATTGAATCTTTTTACTCTTAATTTTTTTTTATTGTGCCAAAGATAATTTATTGCGGTATACTTCCTATTTTGTACTTTGAAATGTTAGTTCTTAGCTTTTACAAAACTGGCAATTTGCCTATACATGCTTTTATTGTTATTAGTGTTTGTTACCTAATATTTAATTTTTCTTAAACTTGTATTTTATTTTCATTTAGTTTTTTTTTAACTTTATTAATGTCTATTTTAAATTTATTGTTTTTTTTTCTTATTGTAATCTTAATTGTACAATTATGTGGAGCTTTAATCGGCCTTGGCCGCTTGTGTAAATTTAAAAATAAATAAATAAATAATTAATATACGCCTAGAATCACAAAGCTGCTCTAAATTACAATGCATTAATGTACTGCATATGAAGTATAGGCCAAAAACTGAAGGCGCATTAAATTCTTTAAACTTTCCAAAAGTAGCAACTTTTTCTTTATGTTTCATGGTTAAATTAGAGCAATTTAGTAATAAATAATAATTCAAAGAAGCAGGTTCTATTCAATATATAATTAATATGAAAGTATCAACACACATTTACGAAATATTGCGCAATCCCCCCTACCCCCCCTGAAGATTTTGATCGTGAAAAAAATTAACTTTTCATTGCAAAATTACAGCAGTCACTTAAAGTATAATTAAATTATAACTCATGCATATTTATAAGTAAATGCATCAATTAAGAGGAGTAAAATATTTAGTTATAGCAAAAACAGCAGGCAACAGATGGGGGGGGGGCTAAACGAAACCATGGGAGAAATACTAATATGGCAACACTGACTTATATCCAAAATTTACAAATATCAGCTGTTTTACGTCAATGATAAGAGGGTGCATTTTGTAAGCACTTCTCTTCAATTTATTTTATAACTGTAGTTTTAAATGCCGGTATTATATACTTTATAAAGTTTTTACATTTTTTTTCAATGTGTTAACGAGTTAAAAGTGAAAAGTGTCATGTTAGAATTGTTAAACGCCGAACACACCCGTCACACGTGAAAAATGCTATGAAAATAGTTCAACGCTTAGTGAATTATTTTTTAGAGATTTAATAATGTATTCTAATTCGTTTGTTTTTATGATCAGGTGTTCGTATTTTCAAAATGCGGCTAAACTAATAAAGAACGTGCGAGCGAGTAGCTCCACAGTAAAGCCGATTGTTGTAGCTAAGAAAGTAGACGATATCGAAGTCAAAATTAGTGACACTATCGATAATAACGATGTTACGAAAACTTTCGAAGTCAAAAGAGGTAAAAATATTAAGTCGGATTTAGTAGCTGCTGCATTTGCTCCAGTTAGAGCTAAATCTTATAAAAAACCCGATTCTATTGATGAAGCCATAAATAATGCAACTACGCCCGAACAACTGCTTGGTCTGGTGGATATTTGCAAATTAAATAGAAAACAAACTTTGAAGATAATATCCATATTAGCCGAGTGGGCAGTTACAGGAGAAACTGATATGAAAAATTTTGAAAGAGATCCCAGGTTTACATCTTTGTGTCAAACACTGGGTAGACCTTACACTCCACCCACCATACCTAAAACAATCAAAAACCCAACGGACGATCTAACAATGGTCCTAAATGTTAAGAACGATGACGAAGCTGCAAAAATTATTACTACATTTACTCTTCAACAATTGATTAAAGTGCTTTCTTCCTTAGCTTATAAGAAACGTAGATCAGTTCCTTTACTCAGATCTCTCTCATTTAGTATTACACAGAGTTCTACTAAAATAGATGTAAAGCAAGGTGCTGATGTTTTGTATGCCTTGGCTTCACTTAATTACCAGGATGAAGTATTGCTCGAAAAGATTTGTGCTGAGCTATATGAATGTTTAGCTAGATGTAAGAAAACATCAGTAATTGGTTCAATAGCAACTAGCTTGGGTCTACTCAGATATAAAGATATAGACCTACTTGATTGTCTGACAGAGTGGGTTAATAAGAACATCGATATATGTCGAAGTCAAGATATAATTTCAGTTTTATTGACTCTTGCACATGTTTATCATATGCCAAACAATGCAGAGGACTTTTTTACAGATGTGAGGAAGCGATTACTAGGCCCTGACCAAACATTAAACAGGTTAGATATTATATGGGCCCTAACAATTTTAGGCCAGGCTACACATGATGATTATTCTTCAGTATTAAATCCTGATTTTTATAACAAAATAGTGTCTTCTCAGCCCCAAGGTTTATCAACATCTTGTAAGAAAAAACTACTAAATATTAATGGAGCGGCAAGCCTGTCTGATGGTTACAAAGGCCCTTTACTTGAAGTAAACGAAGATTTTGTTACAACCTTGTCTAGATCGAAAGAGAAACAAATTTTAGTAACTTCTGTTTTTGAAGCATTAACAAACCTTCTACCCTCATCCATTTATTTAAGGACAAATATTAATTTGCAAATGGGTTTCAGTTTGGATGGTGAATGCTTAGTTGATTCCAAAATGACACCACTCCCACTTATAGATAGAAAGAGTGGAGAACCGTTATCCAACACTAAAGGTATTAAAATCGGCATATTTATTTGGGATTATCATGAATATACAAAAGGTAGAGTAGGACTGTGTGGAGTACCGACATTGTGTCAAAAACTTGCAACAGCATCAGGCTATCGAATCCTTGCCGTCCCATATGTAGACTTCAATCCAAAGGACAAGCTGACAGACAGGGTTAAGTACTTAGAGAAACATTTAAAACTATTAGTCAAAAGTTAAATTCTTTTCTTTATATTGTAAGTAATGTAATTATTTATCTGCTTCTTGTTTTGTTATGTTTAACATAATAAATATAATTGTTGAGAGTACAATACATTTTTTTTAAATAATATTTTATATTTTATTCTAAACAACTAACTGATGTTGGTGTAAAATGGTATACTTCATATTATACTACACTAAGAGGTAAATAGCAAAATCATATTCTTAATTAATCAACTTGAATACGAGTTTGAATTTAGTCAGTTGACACCCTACCTAAACATAGTGAAAGAAGGTACTCTATTGCTTTATTTCATACCCTCTAAGGCATAATAAAAAAATCTGTCTTAAGTGCTGGTTTTGCAAGCATTATAAAGGTTTCCCAGATATTTTCATAAATATAATGTATTAATATTATAGAATAACACTTATACTTAATATTATACTAGGGCTCATTTCACTCGCCTATATGTGTCTGTTTGTCAATAACTGATTTTAGGAAAAATAATTATAATACAACATAAAATTTTAGGGCTCTCTTCGCTCCCCTTTATGTGTTTGCTTATCAGAACCTTCTTATAAGTATATAATAAAAAAAACATAAAACATTGATAGTAAGATGAGTTGTGGAGTTTCCAAATAGGAGAAAAAAATAAAGATGTCGCCCCACTTGTATATATTTATTGACAGAGCCGACTTTCAAAATTAACAGTTCATCGTCAGTGCCGGTAAAGCGAAGTAAAGAAGCTAGGAGACAGACGAAATAGATTTGTCAGACACCAGTCTCTGGACAAATCATTATTACGCAAAGGCTTTATGTTTGGGTAGATACTTTTTCAAGGATATGGTTACATCTATAAAAGTCCTCAGATATCTAAAAGGAAATGTAGAGGGAATAATATTCCCTTCTCACTTATGATACTTCTGAATATCATCAGTATGATGTTTCGTTCCAACAGATTATTTGAACTTTAAATTGTTAGAGAAGGTAAACAAATTAAATTCGTTTCTACGGTTTCATTTTTTCTAAGGGTTGAATCATGTCAAAATACAGTTAAGTACTTACGTTGTGAGGTTTGTCTGTGAGCCCATATCAGTATTATTTGCTTCGCTACACAGATTATCTGAAGTAGCACTTGCCTCTCTCACGTATATCAAATATTTCCTGTACCTCTTTCTATTCCTTTGCTGCATGATCAGGCAACCCATAGTAACTGTAACAAAGTTACAACATATTAAGGCTCTTCACCTTCAAATAGGGGCTAATGCACTTAAATATAAATGTCTCCTTACATCTTAACTGATTTAGTTCGCAACAAAGAAAACTATATAGTCAAACTTAGGTGGATTTTGCTAGCACTGTCAGACATAAGAATTCGCTCAATGATCATCTAATAATTTATCACCTTTATTCTATTATTATTATTTATTACAAGGTTCCTTGTACCTTCCCTAACATAATAATACATGATACAATGTTTACTCTAAGATAAGAAATAATATAACACAAAAATTATTTCTTTAGTATACAATAATTTTAAAAGGATGCGTCTAGCATCAATAAGTGATAAAGAGGTTATTTTGCTTTTGCAAATAATGTCTGAATAAGATTAAACGTACCAAAGAATGAGACAAGTTGAATGAATATCGTGAAAGCAGCCTCAACATTGCCATAGGCAAACGCTTCATAGCAGTGGACCAAGGGATTATTATTTTTAAGTGCAGTCATAAATACTCCCACAAGTATGGCAGGAATTCTGAAAAACAACATTAATTTAAGAATTATTCTACTGAAACTGCAAGCTGTAGAAGCAAATTTTAAATGAGCTAGTACTTAATAGTACTATTCTTCATTTATCAAAATATAAATCTATAAATGTATACGTTTTTAAATAGAGTTAATAATAAATTAAATTGAAGATCTGGTGGTGACTTCAACAATGTAGATGAGAAATCCGGCATTTCGCTTTTGCTCAGAGATTGGACATCATGGATGAAAGCACAATGCTCTAAAAAACTGAAATGAAGATTAGAGACAAGGGGTGTCCTATTTATAACTGTCTCTGACCTTATATTTATCTATTATAAGAAAGAATAGTAGGGTTTGAAGGTTTAATATGATGTAATCTATTTGAAACTCATGATGAGGGTCCTGTTTGGTTGATGAGCTGACTGAAGGGGGTTAGTGTTGGACGATATAATCAATGGCTAGGTATTATGTGTTGTAATTGGAGACTGAGATTGGCTAATGGACATCCCTTTATGACCTTAAGTGAATTACGTCATGCTGGACCTTTGACCCAGCTATCTCTTCTCATGGCTACAGTCTTTGTCAGAGACATGTATAAATAGGGCAATCTTTGTCTTTAATCTTAAATTCAGTTTTGCAGAGCATTGTGCTTTAATTTTAATCCATGATGTCCTAGATACCTGTAGATGCCTCTCATAGTGGAAGTGAAACAATTTGGATTCATCACATACATTGACCAGGTCACCACTGGATGATCTAAATCTTCATGTCTATATTCACAGAAACCTAAGCAGTTTATAAATAAATTCAATTTATAACCTCCCTTCAAGAAGAACCAAAACTTAAAAGCTGATTTAAATACATATTGTCATAAAATAAAACAGACTTGGCAACTCATCAAGATATTTCCCGTGTACCAGAGAAAGAACAGAAAAACAATGTAACAATCAGGACATAATTACCCAGAAGCAATGACAATAAAGATGGGAAGGAGAGACACAACAGAAGACTGTCCCCTAGACTCTAATAGCACCAAGCTAACAGCCAGTACTGCTGTCCATATGTCTGCACTGTACTCGGAGAATTTAACAAAACCATAAACTACGTAGGGCGAGTGTACTACTCGATCCAGCAGAATTCCAATACACCCTATTAACTGAAATGTAATACAAATATTGACAAGACCAATGGGTTCTGTGTAAAAACAAATTAATTTCAAAATATATTACTTGTTAATTAGACATTGTTTAAACTATTTTTGTAAAATCTTCTTTAATATGGATTTAAAAGCAAGAAGAGTAAGATCATTGAACAATACATGCAGTAAAAACTACTCTTTAGTACATCAGGTGGAACATTATGCACCAACATAAACTCCTTAAAAATTAGAAGAACACATGGTCCAACCTAGACTTTGGAAAAATATATTTTGAACAAAAATGTATTAAATATATACGTCAAACAATAGCTTCATTCAAAATTATCATAGGTATCAAATATCTAAAGATTTAATTTAGTAAGCAAAACCAGTAATAGGACCGTAAGCTTTAATTCAAATTTTCAAAGTTACCAAAGTAGAAACAATATTGCCATATTTGGGTGATAGTTACTGAAGTAATAAGGTAGATGTGAACTCGCAGGAGTCAATTTACAGAAGGGGTTAACAACATTTTCTTTAGCTAATGTTGAAGGCTAGGTGCATGTTTTCCCCATATTTTCAAGGAGGTAATGTTGGTGAAACATTACAAAAAAGAGGAGTTACTAAAGTTTTATCATACTTCATCAGAGTATCTAAAACTTTTGGCTGTGAGTCAAAAATAAATTTGACACTCATAAGGAAAATAAAATGGCTAAATATTAAACATTTATCATTACCTGAGAACCAATGAGAAAGAGAGTGATGCCATGAGGTAACTTCTTGTAGTTCTTATTAACAAGAAATAGAGTGAACAACCAGATCTAGAAAATATAAAAATACATATTAAGAGAAAAATAAAAATTTGATCAGAAGTGCAATTACAGGATCGCTGCTCTCCTACAAGCTTAACCAAGCCACTAGAGTTAATTCCAGTAATTAAATTATTGACACAATATAATTGTGCGAGAGTTTAATTTATAAATAATTTATAAATTCAATTATTTATAAATGACAGATAAAAGGTTTATAAAATTGAAGATAGCTGTCCAAAATAGTTAAGATTCATCTAGCTTTGAACTAGTTTTATTTACAGTGCATTAATATCTTTTTATCAATTTATAAATATATTACTAGACAAAAAGCTAAAAATAGGTAAAATGATAGCTTAAGAACTGCTCTCACTGCAATACTTTATCAGACACAAACGAAGCACTGGTGATACCATTTAAAATCTATTTATTCAAAGGTAGCAATTATAGTGGATTTACACGATATTTACTATTTCAAGTATCACATTTCAAGATAGGTAGGAATTATATTAGATCGTGTTCATACACACTGTGTTTTTACAAGTATTTTATCTTTGAAAAATTCATTAGAAAAAATTGAAACTAGATGAAAACTAAAAAATATTCTTCAAAACTACAAAGAAAAGAAAGCAGAAAATTCATACTAGATGTGATACTTACACAAGACAATAATCCAGCAACAGCTAAATCAAATTCAAATGGCTCTAAAGCAGAAAATAAATCAGTTGGTTTTATAGATGAGGCAGCAACCATTTTAGCCGATACAAACATAAGTGGACCTGAGATAAATGTGCAAGCAACCATTGCACTGGCAATCTAAGCAAAAATATTTTTTTTTATTAATGATTGAGTAGGTAACGATCAAAATAACATATTGAAACCTAATTACTGACACAGTAACTGTCTTTTGGTTAACCATCTCTCTAAGGCTTATATTAATTGGCCTATACAATATTTTATTTTTGAACAATCACTATCACTCAAAATAGTTAAAAAAAATTTAAAATTGACAAATTTACAAATCTTTGAGGAATTATATGCATTCCATAATGAAAGCAAGTTTAATTTTTTTATTAAAAAAGATGACATCTTTCCAGCTATAACCATAAGCTATTGAAATTATGCACAGAACATATAACTGTCAAGATTGGTCTAAATCAAATATACTATACTAAAACCTCTGGTATAAGAAAAAGAGAGTGTGTGTCCTATGGAGAACATGGGAGCAAGAAAGACAAAATCCTAATATAAATCAGTTTTAAATTTAATTCACTATTATAAACATGGATGTAGTCTAACTATAACCCATCCATATCTTATATTTTTTCAGAATTAACTACTACTGAAAACTTACCAAATCCACTTCAATATTGTATGAAGTAGCATATACAAAGACTCCAGGTGCAGCCGGAAGTGTGCCATAGAGAAAAGCAAAATTACTCATCTCCGAATTTGGATCAGTTCCATTCATTTCTATACCTGTTGCTCGAAACACAAGGCTTGTCACTTCTCGAGCAACTACTGGTAAAGCAAGCCTACAACAATTAGTTTATTTATTTAGAAATAGAATAAAAAAGCCATGTTCATTCTAACAGCCATACTTGTCTAAAGTACAACACACAGCTGAAATCAGCTGACGGCATGGAAAAATAGCGTTGAGGAACCAATAAGGTTGGCCTGATTTGAAATTGAGGGCATGGTTTAACATCCAGGAATAACCTCATTGGCTTCCCCGTATTATTTTCCCACGCTGTCATCTGATTTTAGCCTTGTGTCATACTATATTATATGTTTTTTTCAATCAAAAACACATTTTTGCCACATAAGATTATAACTTCTACAGCAGACCTCAGACTAAATTTGTAAACCATTGAATTAATATGAAACTCTAACCAAAGGTGAACATATTAAAATTTAGAGACCAATATATACAAAAACAATAGTATTTTATTGTTCAAGGAATGGTCAAGAGAAGAGGTTCTCAAAATGTGGTATAAGAAAAAATGTAATACCTTTTGAAAAAAACAATAAGAATTAAAAATAGTAGTCATTTGTAGGGGGTTTGTTTTTGAAAGAGGAATATTATGGGTAATTTCCTATGTTTTATTTAATAATAATAAATTATTATCTATTAGAAAATGCGCAATGCGCAGTTATATTTTATTTCTATTTTTGTTTTATTTTAAACAAAAACAAAATAGTTATTATTAGAAAAAAGGGATGCCTTTTTATTTTTTGCTTTTCTGGCTCTGTTTTATTGATTGTATGTACAGTATATTGGAGGCTTATTATTATTATATTTACAGTAAAGTATGAGGGATATTGGTCCCTGCCCCCATAATAAATGTGGTTATATATGGTGGTATGCCAAATATTATGTTGGATGGTTAATGGTAGATGGTGACAAAAAGTTTGAGAACCTGTTTGATTTTGAGACTTTAATTAATTTGTTTATTATTATGGACCATTTGCACCTAAACGATGTTATCCTTTTAAAGTTAAACAATAGCAAATAGTCAATTTTTCCAATCAGCAGAACCCTTCAAAAAATAATCAATTTATAAGCGTTTTTCATTATTTTTGTAAAGGTTGATAGTCAATATCATATAAATAGCTATTTTATACAGTTATAACTCATGAAAGGTAATGCTAGACTTACTCTTTGACAGCAATAAGAATGCCACTGAGCAGTAAAGCAGAGCCCTGCAATGTTGAGACTCTGCCCACCATTCTCAGTCCAAGGAGGAATAGGGCAGTGGCTGTAAATGCAGATCCAAACACCTATAAAACACACTGTATTAATCAAGAAGAACCAGTCCTCGTGGCCTACACAGGTTGATAAAGTTTCATTAAAAACAACCCTAACTAAACCTTTCCATTTGTCTCAAAAATCACTAAAATACCTAGGCCACTATGCAGCTCTGAATATTGAGCTTAATTGTTCAATACGTAAAGGTAAAAAATCACTAAAATACCTAGGCCACTATGCAGCTCTGAATATTGAGCTTAATTGTTGCAAAAACAATACAAACCACAAACGTAAAGGTAAAAAATCACTAAAAATACCTAGGCCACTATGCAGCTCTGAATATTGAGCTTAATTGTTGCAAAACAATACAAAACCACAACGTAAAGGTAAAAAATCACTAAAATACCTAGGCCACTATGCAGCTCTGAATATTGAGCTTAATTGTTGCAAAAACAATACAAACCACAACGTAAAGGTAAAAAATCACTAATACCTAGGCCACTATGCAGCTCTGAATATTGAGCTTAATTGTTGCAAAAACAATACAAACCACAAACGTAAAGGTAAAAAATCACTAAAATACCTAGGCCACTATGCAGCTCTGAATTTGAGCTAATTGTTGCAAAAACAATACAAACCACAAACGTAAAGGTAAAAAATCACTAAAATACCTAGGCCACTATGCAGCTCTGAATATTGAGCTTAATTGTTGCAAAAGCAATACAAACCACAAACGTAAAGGTAAAAAATCACTAAAATACCTAGGCCACTATGCAGCTCTGAATATTGAGCTTAATTGTTGCAAAAACAATACAAACCACAAACGTAAAGGTAAAAAATCACTAAAATACCTAGGCCACTGTGCAGCTATGAATATTGAGCTTAATTGTTGCACAAACAATACAAATGTGGTTAATATTTATTTTAAATATTATCTTGAGTTTTTAATTCAGCCATTTTGTGGAAAAAGTTTGTAATTAGTTCTTCCTAGTATAGAAATTTTGAGCAAATGAATTGAGCCGTTTGGTTTGTAGTTTGTTTGTAGGAAAAACCCACATCCTCTATGGAGACAACATTTGTTTTTATTTACCATCTGTAGGTGCAGAAATTTAAAGATTTTATTAAAAATTTGGGTGCCACATTTATTATGTTTCCTTCTCCAATTAAATGAGACAGGGAAGCAAAATAAGTGATAAGTCTTTCCACAATAATAATGTAATGGAAAATTTAGCTTCTATGATATGGAAAATTGAAAGAGACTGAACTCATCAGAATTATTTATTGAATAACTATCATAAAATTAATCATGTCTCAATAGAGCAACAAAGAATGGAAAAAAGCAGCAGTGAGTCCTCCTTAAAAACTATACAAATCGGTATACAATTATTTGCTTTATTTTAAACTGTTATATAATGAAGAAAGGAATAACAGTCCCATATTGAGGAGTTCAGAGAACTAGTTGATAATTTAGAGAAGAATGTTGGTTAGATAAGACTATAGACAATTTGTAAAGAAAATAAATTTACTTTAAGTAGACTCTCAAGAGGATGGGGAAGCTGGTGTTTAAAAACAACATTCCCAATGATTCCCAGAGCAGTCATCAAAACAATGGGATTGGTAGCTATACTGGCTAAAGCATTGCCTAGTAACTCCAGCTTGCTCCCAGATCTTGACCGAACCTAAAAAAATAAAAATATATAAACATACAGGGGCCTCTTAAATTTATTTAGTCAGAAAATCTGACACATGTTGGTTCCAAATATCAAATAAAAGAGCTCCCCAACCTTTAATAAATTATTTTGTGTAAGTTATATTAAATTATATTTTAAATTATAAGCATAAGTTATATTACATTAACTATAACGTACATTTTGTTAATATTCTGGGCTTTCAATATAGAGCACAAGAGTCTATGTGTTTTGTACACATGTATATGTAACCAGATTGATTGATTATACCCTAAGTATAGATTATGACATGGTCAACTCCAAAAGCCTAATTTAAATAGCAATATAAAGAGTGATATTCTTATGGCTACACGGGGTCAGCAAGGTGACGAGTTCAAACCTTCTTCGAACCCAAAAATATAAATAAATAGAATAAAAATGTTCAGAAAACACTCAAAATGAATAAATTTAAAATTAAAAAATAATCTACTTTATTAAACACAGAATTTCTTCTAAGTTGGAGTATCTTTTTAGGTTATTATCAACTTTTATATATCAATGCTATTAAAAGGTCAATGCAAATAAAACTATAGATTGAAATTCACTGAATAAGAAAAAAATAATTTTTTCATTAATGTGATTGGTTCTCAATAAAAAATAGATGACGGATACTTTATTAAAAGCCTACATAAATTATCTTGATACATACATACCCATCTTACAACTTAGATTAAATAATATCTGCATTCCTCAAAATTATTACTATTTTAAAGCCAATTACAAGGCTAAAGGTAAATTTATAGGATAATTCAATTCACTTTACTGGCAAGAAACATGAGCTTGATTTTCAAAAACCGAAGTATTTGTTTGCTCACTAAATTATAATAATAGTGATTTAAGTAAATTTTACCTTGGAGAGTTCCATTAGAAAGAAACCAATAGGGTTGAGGATGACCAGAGATATTGGGGCTAGAAGGTAGAGGTAACTAATAAAGCTAGGGTGACTTTGTCCATACACCGAGCTGACTGCAAAATATTCAAAAATTGTTAAGTAATATCCCAAGTCTAAAGACAAATTTTAAGTGTTAAGCAACACAAATATAATATATAAATATTACATAGTATTAATTATAGTCCAAGAGCCCGACCTGAAAAAATTTGACTTATGTCCACAAAATGTAAAAAAATTAAAAAATTTGTACTACTTCAAACCCAATTTTTCTGAAAATATACTTATAATATACTTATATTTCTTTATAAATTATAAAGAAAAAACATAGTCTGCCTATCCAGAGTGGAGCCCTTCATATTATAGCGCATGAACTGATACAGTTCAATTTTGTAGTGCATTGATTTTATCCATAATGTCTTACATCCCTGAAGATGCCTCTCACAAAGGAAGCGAAACGTCGGATTATTCATCTACATTGGTTTTTGGTCACCACCGGAAAACCTAAATCTTCATGACAATAACTGCGGAAGCCTAAGCAGTTTATTTTGATGAAAAACACTCGTTTTATAGAAAATTTTATTAGCTTTAAAAAATGTTATTCATGTTTTGCACACGACCTACAGGGAACCACTTATTGCTAGAAAAGTGGAATTTGTGCAATTTTATAACATTTTAAGAGAGCACATTCATATGAAAGGCTCCACTCTGGATAGGCAGACTATGCTTTTCTTTCATAATTTAAGGTATATTTTCAGTAATATTTGGTTTGAAGTAGTACAAAATGAGTCACATTTTTTAGGCCTGGGTCTTGGACTATAAATTCAGTTTAATTTAACTATAACAATATACTAAATCATAGGTTAAAACACAAATTAAGAAAGTGAACAGAAAAATTAATCTTATGATATAACAATAAGTTGTTGGTTAAATATATGTTAACAAAATAAAGAACACATAAATATTAAGAAGGAAAATAATAATTAATTTTGTACATGATATATATTTTAACTTGTTCAAATAAATGATAATAAAATCAGATCAGAACATAAAGAACACTTTATTTTTTTGAAAAGTTAAAAGAATTATTAACTTACTAATTGAGAGTCCAATAGCAAAGTCATTGCTCTGAGTACAGAATATAGCATAGAGTCCAGCTTTGGCAGGGTCGATAGGTTTTGTTACAATTAGTCCAACTATTAGCACACATAGGAATATGATAGCCTTAGCTATAAGGATGGAGAGTAAAAAGTACCAGCATACAGCGCTTAGGTCTATAGTTGCTAATGATAAGAAGATAATAGAAGGTAGAGAGAAAGTACTGACAAACACAGCAAGGCCTGACGACTGCTCATCTGTAACTAGGCCTAGTCTACCAGCTACGTAACTATAACAAAAATATGATAATAATTTAAAAAAAATTATTCTCAGCAATCACCTATACAGTACTGACCACAACTACACCTATAGAATGATTTTTGTACAAAGTTTCAACTCTCTAGCATATATACACTAGGAGCTATGATGATGACAGACACACACTTACAGACCGACAACTTTGCAAAAACCACACAGGAGGTCTTAAAAACACCTGAAACGGATTGCATTTTTATGGGGTACCTCGATATTTATACTCACAACTTTGGACTTCTTTGCTCGTCCACAAAATTTCATGGTTATACAAAGCTTAGAGTGGTATAACTTCGTTTTCGCTATGCACCTCAAAATTAAATAGTGATCCTAAGTATAGGATGTTATGACTTTGAACTCGCTGAGTTCTTCCTCAAAATATGGTAATGATAATAATAATAACTAGCTTAAAAAAGCTACTACAGTAAATCTAAAGTACAAATACTTAAAAGGAACTTACTTTCTAGTCTGTTAACATACTACTACTTAAATGACTATACAACACATCTTTTTAAAGCTTTTAATATTTTGTTCTTTTTTAATATTCTCAGGCAAACAATTAAATTCTCTAATTCCACTTATAAAAACAGTCGACTGCAATAATGCAGAGTTTACCCTCCGAGAATCTATTTCATTTTTACTGCGTACATTATAAGGGTTTCTATCCTCCTTAAGACTAATACCATCATTAAAATAACTAGGTAACAAATTATTTACAAGCTTATATACAAAGACAAATGAATAAAATTTCACTGTGTATTTCACATCAAACCAATTTAAATCCTTTAACATTTTTTCAGTGCTTGACCTAAACGGTCTTCTTAAAATACATCTCATAGCTTTAAATATCATGCTTATCCATAACTTGCTTTGGTCTCGCAACCTCAGAATAATTGGGTACTCAAGTTCCTAGGGTGTAACTTAAGCTTAATTAAGTTCCAAAATTATTACTGTAGATAGCCTTTCAATCTTGTAGTAAAAAACTATATTTCTACAAAAGCCTTAAAATTACAGTGGGCATATTTGGCTGTCTATTTTTCATTATTTCAACCCTTTAAATAAATAATAGCAATGTATTTCATTATTGTATTCTATGATTTACAAGGTGGACATAAACAATTCATAGTTCCTAAAATATTTAATTTTAATGAAAGGCAGAAATAAAATAATTTCAAGGCTCTCTACATCTAACGTTAAGCCTTTACTAAAAAATGAAAATAAAATGTTTTAAATTACTAAAATAATCATTGAAGAAAGTCATATTTAAAGTAATGAAGTATAAAAATACATTTTATTTTTATTCAGAGAATTATTTTAACTATAACTAAACAATATATTAGCAACTTTTGCTAATATATTGTAATGCCCCGAGACAAGTAGCATGGCTAATAAGAAATTAAAAACTAGAGGATCCCATTTAAATCCAATCATAAAAAAATCTTTTAACTAATCCCTTTGAATTTCAAATATTCTCTGCCATCTAGAGTCAAATCATTTAACTATATGTATCAGTGGTCTCTGATACTAACAACCAAAATTTGAAATAGCATTTACACATGAAGCAAGTTTACAGGTTCAGGGGTTTCAACTTCTTAATATTAAATACTAGTTTAGTGTCCACTTACCCGCAGATAATAACTGCAAAACATTCAAACAGTGCTGGGAAAAGGTTGTCCAAAGTAGCATCTTGATAAATAGAGTTTCCATCTTCATTCATCATTTACTCACCTAGATCAAATTAAATTACTAAAATAAAAACAATCCAGTGCCTAATTAAAGTAAAAACTAATCTGAAACTTAAAATATGAAGTTCGGGGATTATTTAAACAAAGAAACTGAGTTTATAAGAGTAATTAAGAGTAAGGAAGGTTACATAACCAGTGCATTCAAATGCCTCCTTATTGCATAATACTACAATAAAGAGTTCAGTTTTGTACAGCATTGTTTTTATCCATGATATCCTACATCCCTGAAATTGCCTCCCACAGTGGAAGCAAAATGTCGGATTCTTCATCTACATTGACGGGGTCACCACCGGAAGACTAAATCTTTATCATAATACTACAGTTTAAAGAATATTCTTTACAATTAATAGTTTCAATTGCCTAGGGCATTAAAACTTAAATTAATCATTCTTCAAACCGCAAGATGGTAGGAAAAGATTTAAAAGGGTACCAACAGAGACAGGGAAACATTCATGACACTAAGATTAGTATGTTACCTAAAATGGATTGTGGGTAATTATTTTAGAACAATCACAGTGTTTTTCTCATTAGGCTAAAAAATACATTTTTGGTCAACTTTTAATAGTAAATTGTAATAAAACACTAGAATTACAGTCTATCGTTTAGTTTAAAAATCCCCAAGGTCATAAGTATTTTGGGTATTGACCAATCAGAGAAGTTGCAACCAACCTCTCACTTAAAAAGAGAAAAAAATCCCTACCACAATAACCGCTGTAGGGAAAAAACCTTCTTCCCGGCAATCGTTCACTTTGCTTGTGGTTCTTCTTTTGATTACATCGTTTTGAAAACTACTTTCAAATTAATCTTAAAAATTATATTTTAAAATAAAACTACACAAAAGAAATGTAAAAAAACATGGCCAAGAAAATACAGGTAAAATAACCTGATTTGATTACATAGTTTTTTCCCGCTCCTTTCTTGCAGGGATTTTTTTCTTAAGAATCAGTGGTGTCTAAACTGACCTATCAAGATTTTTAAACTAAACGATAGACTGTAGTGTAAAAGTTACTAATAATTACAATGCACCCACAGTGTATTTAACAGGTGGTCATATTCCATACGCATTTAATATGATCCGGTTCTTGCATTGTATTTGTTTAGTCGATCAAGTGAGAAGATGGCACAACTGATCCCATCAAAACATCGTGTCTTTTATTGTGAAGGTTCAATTAGGATATAAGGAAGTTTAAAACAACAAATATATTTAATTAAATTATGATTTCTTAGCATAATAATAAATTAGACTAAAAAACTATTTCAAGTTATTTGATAACAATATTTAAGTGACATAATAGTTCGACAATAAGGTTATCTGTTAAATAGGATCACCTCTCAAGGTACATACAGCGTATCGGGGGATTGATCTAGATTCCATATCCCTAGTTCTAGCACATCCCACTGGATTCTCTCTGTGAGGTTCTTACAACGCATGTAAACGTATTTAGTTATTGTAGTTATTACGATTTACAGATTTAGAATACTGTGTAAACATACTAAATGATAGTTGTAACCAAACAACAGTTAGCTAAAAATCAACAGGGAAAGAATTCTATGAGTGTGTATATGCTGCTTTTATCAGGGAGTGGAGTTAGAATGAACCAAGAGAATGCCTTACCTCACTAATGCTTGGCAGGATGTTAACAAGTGAAAATTAAAAATATTACAATGAATTAAACACTTTAGATTACATAACTTCACTGTGCTTCAACACATCACAGTTCACACATCTAAAACTAACTTTAAGTTACAATGAGACAGCAATTTCTACGTGCTGAACTTCATGTTAATAACAGATACTTAAACTTTAGAAATGACAGCAGACAAGATCCAACATAATTGGACATAAAAGGTACAGTCTGTAATAAAAATCAGTTAAATCGTCAGTAGGACTCCCGTTTCACACATATCAAAAGATGTCAATAAAAACCGGCTAATTTTCTAAAAATAGAATAAAGATTTTACCTTTAGCAATTGCGACACAGCTATTGATGCAAATTTTAATAAATATGACAACGTTACTCGATAATTTTACCACTTTTGTTAATCATTACTAATAAAACATGATGAGATTCATATTTAATACACAATCTATTAAAACTATACCTAAAAAACTAAAATAATAATAAAGTTGTATCAAAAAGTTTTGAGAACTTTTTGAGAACAACAAAGGAAAGAGCTTGACAGCTGGTTATCACACCTCCACAGTTTCGTTGATAAGAATTTTGGCGCTAAAAATAAATAGTGGGAAATTCAAATTTAAATATGAGTGTATCCATTTCGGTCCTTGGAACCACTCAGAAAATTGAGATATAGGCATCTACACCCCTTGAAACCACATAAGCAATATTTATCGTTTAACTGAGTGTGCTCTAAAATTGAATTAACCCGGTTACCTACTTATATGCTTATAATACCGTACTATAGTGTAACACACGGCTAAAATCAGTTGACAGCGAGAGAAAATAATGCCAGGGAGCCAATGAGGTTATTCTTGGATGTTAAACTACGCCCACCATTTTAAATCGGACCAACCTCATTGTTTACTCAACAATATTGTCCCACACTGTCAACTGATTTTAGCCATGTGATAAACTATACTAAAAATAGGGATCTTTCTAAAATTTTAAAAGGCATTGAATAAAGTAATACATGAACCAATTAGGGAAACTCCTATAATACTAACCTGTGTAAAAAAATTCAGACATGCTTGATCAGCTGATAGCTGGCTAAAAATAACTAATAAATTGGAATAACTGCAAATGAACATTTTAGGATTTTGGTGTTTTATTTAATTTCATTGGCAACACTGATAACATTAGGTGAATTTGACTTTTTATCGTGATTTCGTGCTTAAATATGTACGTGATAATTTAATGATTTTGTATTAAATTCTGTGAAATAATTGTTACAATAATTTAGTTAAAGAAAAAGAGAAACTATAATCAAGGTAAATCACATGTTTTTTTTAAGATTTTGAAAAACATACAGACAGCCAGACAGTGCCATACAGCCTTAAATATAACTTAAAATTACGATTTATTTAATTATATTCACAAATTTTAGATTAAAGTAGTTAAATTAGTAATTACAATAGTTATTTAAAGGGAGAAAACAAAAATCACTCGTAAAAATGTACTAAGATAAGCAGTGCACACGATAAAAAAAGTTTAATTAGCCGTCCATTTAAGGTAATTTAAACAAACCTAGTATTTAAAAATTCGAACTTAAACCTCTATCGGATGTGACGAAACGTATTCCTTACACAAATTATTAACATTTTTTACTAAAATGTTCAATGAAATGCAGTAAAAACAAAAATTTTGAGTACCGTAAATAGTTTGTTTACGTTATAAGGGTAAAACAAGATGGCTGCCCGCTGTGCCCAAAGGAAAATTCTTGGTGGACAAAATATGAACTACATTCCAGGTCTGTCAGAAATCGTAGTAGTTTCCCTACTTGGTTTATTTATTACTTTAGCATTGAAAAGTTTCTATTGCAGACGTGGTCTCAGATTATTATTTTTTTTTTTTTTTGGGGGGGGGAGTAAATCTAGGGTATAGATAATAAAAGTATTACAGGCGTAGTATAGCAATAAGTATATAGTAAGTATGTATAGTGTAGAGATAAGAGCAATGTTTGTCTTCATGAAAAGTTGTAAAGTGTAAGTGTGTGACTCTTTGGACTGATTGTTGAATTAATGTTTACCATGAACTCAAAAACATGACTTTTAACTCTTTCTTTCGTTACATAAATTGATATTGTAATTTATTTATCTACTTAAATAAACGGTTTATTTACAATAATAAGATCAAGATTTATAATTTTATTCATAGAAAATTAGCTGTTAGCGAATATCAATGGAACATTATGGTTATGAGGTAGCTCACAAGAAGGGAGCGGAGAGGTGAGGCGGGGGAATTTTGATTCCGTTTTGGCTTCTGATTCCTTAAAAATATTATAAGTTGTTTGAACTGTCATAAGAAAAACGAAAAAAGTTTCCATAGCAACTTTGTTTAATATGAGCGATTAAAACCCGCTTGGATATTATCGACTATCCAGATTTTCTAGTAAAGTAAATTTTAGTAAGTAAAATCATTTGGTAATGACCGCGTTCTGCGGAGTTGCATATTAATTGTCTGCGCCCTTAAAGATATTTCTAATAGTAGAAACGAAACTTTAAGAACTTCTATAAGCTTCTCCGAAAGCTTATACTTCCAGACTTATTATGTATTTTTGAAAACATATTAATGCTAGGGAATGAAGAATAGAAACGAAAACACTAGTTCCGACACAATCCGACACAAACACTAGTCCACGAAAACAATAGTTTATTGGCAAAGCGCTTTCAACCTAACATGAGGTCATCATCAGTGCCATGAAGATAAAGATGAAAGTTATAAATACATAAAAGTATTTTCTTTTCCGAGATGATAACAGCTCGGAAAAGAAAATAGTATTATGTATAACATTTATCTTTATATCCATGGCACTGATGATAACCTCATGTTAGGTTGAAAGCGCTTTGCCAATAAACTATTGTCTTTGTGGAGAGACTCTACTCTTCATTTCCTCGTATGAATAACTCCACTAGTGCTTAATCTCATTCAAACATATTAATGGTTCTTCAAATCGGATGAATGATTTTACACTATCACTAAAAACTCAAACATATAACTGATTTAAATGCAAAAAGTATTTTTCGATTATATACTTTTTTATTATAGATTTATTCGTACCAAGAGAGTCAAAATTTCCGGCTAGCCCTCTTGAAGACGAGAGAAAGGCAAATACTTAATAATTCATCACAAATAAATTATTTAGTGTTTCGGCATCTGACATCAATTTAAATATTTTGTTCCAGAATTTAAATTACAAATTTAAACACAATCTTAGTGACAAGATTCTCCTGTTATTGCTTAGTTTTTAGATGTCCGGATTTGCATATCCTTAAATACTGGAACGGTATAAACACTACACTAACTCATGATACTAGACCTAATTTTCTCAAGTAGGAACAACTAGGTCTTTTAGATTGAGAAATGAGTTTTTTTTCACTTAATAAAATTTCAGATCAAAACAAGCTACGAAAACCAATTATCTTTAAAATAGTTAATTTGTGAAATGTTACTACCTTGTCTCCAATGATGGAGGAGAAGCGCTGTAGTGAGACGCTGAACCCACTTTTTCATAAATTTTTCACATTTTTTGGGTTTACAAAACCTAAAAATTTGGTTCTGCGTGTATGTTTAATAACATTCCAAACAGCTCTACTGAATGAGATGTAACGTTTTACAAAAATTAAGCCCTACTATCCATAAGAATAGCTAGGCTATCCTCATTGGATAACCAATGAGTATAATAAATAGTATGAATCCAATGAGGCGTCTTATAATAGAGACCATTTTCAAATAAAAAAAATCAACGACAAGCTTGTAATCAAAGCTCTTTACCTTGTAATCTGGGGTAGTACATATTTACATAGGTATGCCCCCGATTAAATACTGAACATAAGTTATTTTGGATTTTTTTGGTTCTAAATTACGATTAAGCAGGGAGACCTGTTTTTATATAAACTGTTGATATCGAAATAGAGTTTGTGTTTTTAATTATTACATGAGGCTCCTGAACACCATTCGAAATGGCAAAATGATTAGGCATTAATAATAATTGATAAGACCTCAATTTTTTAGACATCTGTCCATAATAGAAATACATTACAGAATAATTTGTTAGTGGAAACAAAGTGGACTTAACTGAAAATATTTTGATATGAAATCATTTTCTAATTACGATTATTGAATTAGAGCATTAGAACTTCCTGCGATCGAAATATAAAACTCTATTTCGATATCGAAACATTTCAAACATGCAGAACTCTGAGACTGAAAAATTGAAGTGTCAACCTTTTTAAGAAAAGCTACTAAATATTCAAGTGGAAGAGCATTAAAATGTATTTTGTTTTCACCTTCAACTACTATTATTCTCGTATTTTGACTTATCATTGCACTCATAGCTTTTAAGCTCATTTCAATACTTTTCTATAAGGCGCGGTCGAATATCTAGAACGTTGGATCACCAACAAACTTTGTTTATATTTTTTTTTCAAAATTTTCAGTAATTAGCCGGATTTGTGATAAATGAAGCCTATTTCCGTAATCTGCACGCTCTTTTGGTTAATCTCAAAGAGTATTTACATTCACTCAATGATTTATTTTTAATCTAACTTGGTACATACATAACTACTGTTAGACGTTTGTTAACATTAACGTCTAACAGTAGTTATGTATGTACCATGTACCATACATAATACCATACATATTATTAGATTAAAAATAAATCGTTGAGTGAATGTACATGTAAAAATATGTATGTAGAAGAATATGTAGAATGTAAAAAAAGGTTTTATGGATAGGGATCTTACCCTTTTTTCGCTACATATAAATTATTCAAACGGTAGCGCTAGAGGAATTCATCGTATAACGTCGTAAAACGTTCATCGGATGGAGTAATAATAAATAAAACATTTATAATATTATATTTATTTGTTTGTTTGTTAAGCACTAATGATGATCTTTTTGGAATTGAAAGCCGGCATAGTTTTTTAGTAAAGTAATTAAGTGAAGAAAAACACACACAAGACAAAAAAAGGTCACGGAAAAAAGGTTTGGTTCTTTGGTTTTGGTTGTCTTCTTTTATTTATCATTACATATAAATTGTTTATGTGTGCGTCGGGCCATGTTTAGTCTTGTGAAATTCCATTTTGGTAGAATTGGGATGTTGTGCGCATAGTAATAAGTCAATGGTGAACAAGAAGTGGAATTGTGTGTCTAATAATAATAATAATTCTGGGGCATTTGCTCTATATAATTTTATGGAACCAAATTAAGATTTTCTAGAAATAAATTAAGGAATTATTCACGCCACTTATAGAACTACTAGAACGAGGAACGGCCACAGGACAACAACAATATACCCGTGCTTGACGCTTCATTAAGAGCTTAGTTGCTATATTTTAGTTAGTAATAGCTGTAGTACTAGAAGTTTTGCAGATAAACTAGAGCAATTTACTGCCTTAGTATGAATCGATATGAATGTCCTAAAAGGTATCTATTTCTATTCTCCTTTGATATATTAAGTTTACAGCGCATTAAATAAAATTTAATAAATCTAAGTTATTGCCTGGGTTTGAAAAAATTTAAGTACTTATAAAAACACTTTGAAAAAAAAGTTATAATGTTTTATTATAATTATATGTACATAATACGTTGTAGTCTTAGAATAATACTATATATAGAAGGAGCACAGGACCGTAAACACAATGTAATTCCACTGATTGATTACACGAAAGCTGGTGCAACTAAGTAATGCTGCCAACCTGACAACAAAACATTATTTTAAATATGTGTCATAAGTATCTATTAATGAAGAAAGATCGTAAAGAACAAATATAATAACTTAAAACACCTGCTGAGTATTTAATAAAACCGATCTTAGATGGCAAAAGGGTGGCGGAATACAAGAAACTACATTTAGTTGACGAGGACTACTTTTTATACATAATTTTAATAAATACGTTAAACTACAATTTTAAATGCATAAACTATTGTAATGCACCGATATTTATATTAGTATTTTATGAATAATCAATCATTAATTAATAATAGAACATAATAATTCAGCAACCGGAAGTATTGCCAACTTTTTTTTTGGAAAATTGTATATTGTAAGAGTGGCAGCATTACTTAGTTGCACCAGTGAACCGGCTTTCGTGTTATCAGTAGTGCTCCTTCTATATATAGTATTATTCTAAGGTTGTAGTATACTTACCTGGCAGTGTAATACAGTACGCAAGTGTAAATTACAGAAAGATTCAGCATTTGAATTTACTATAAAGAATCACCCCGACTCCCAAATCGATAAGATTTGGTTATCTTAGTCGCCTTTCATATTGTATGACCATGTCATTACCGTTTAGTAGCAGATTTTTGTACAATTATTTTGTAAGTCAAAATAAATCTTGTGCGTAAATAAAATTATCATTTTTATTTAATAACAATGAAGATTATTAGTAAGACAAACTGCATAAGGTGTTCAAGTGAAAACATTAAATCCATAGATAAACAATATTAATATAACAATATAACAATGTTAATATTGTTTATCTATGATTAAATCCTAAAAAATATGGAGGTAGCGTAGTCCTAAACATTCCAAAATGACCTTTCCTGTATGTTGACTTTTAAAAGTTAAAGTTTATCATTATTTTTTGATAACTTTTACTCAAACTTGGTAATTTTGTTAGGACTTTTAGTAACTTTAGTTACTACTTAAGTTAAATTAGCACAGATCATAATATCAATTATTCTAAAAACTTCAATAAATCGTAAGAAACTTGATCTCAACGTCACTCTATATCAGCTAAATTTTACAAATCTACT
The DNA here is from genome assembly GCA_018340805.1 of Microvelia longipes. NCBI lineage: Eukaryota > Metazoa > Arthropoda > Insecta > Hemiptera > Veliidae > Microvelia > Microvelia longipes. The sequence goes on from JACMZG010000002.1 coordinate 3,528,574, forward strand.
AGAAACAAATATTTTATAAAACATAGCTTGGAGAAAAATTACCAGAATATAAATTTTGGTAATTTACAAACCCAAATTACCATTTTTGGGTATTGATTATGATAGCAATAATGGTAAATTTGAACTCGGATCGTCCAACTTATTAGGGGGGGGGGGTTAAAGACAAGGATTTAATCTTCTGTACACTTATATAGGTAACTTATAAAAGTTACCTACTCTATATATATATATATATATATTATATATATATATATATATATATATATATATATATATATATATATATATATATATATATATATATATATATATATATATATATATATATATATATATTACTTAGTAAGAGTAGACAAATTTTATAAGATTACAGAAGATCATAAAGTAAGATATTTATAGGTTGTTGGCTAGGCAGTCATGTCTTAAACTTTTATTGTGAAGATTACGTAATAATAGTTACAAAAATAGGTAGTCTTATATACTAGAGTCAGAGGTACATGAGATCAAGAACACTCCTCTCTTTTAGTAGAAAAGAAAGTAAGTTATTATGTGATCGGACCCAGAAACGTGTCGTGTAATAGCTTATTTATTTATTAGACTCTATTTCACGGCACTGTCGTAGATAAATAATTATGAATTTGATCCTTCATATTTTCAGATCATTAGTCAAAGCAGTCAACTCTGTAATTGTCTTCTTTGATCATGTCTGCAGCCTTTTCTCCGATCATAAAAGCTGGGGCTTGAGTGTGACCGGCTGGAATAGTAGGAATTATTGAACAATCAGCCACCCTGAGATTACGTATTCCTTTAACTCTTAATCTATTATCTACTACCGCTGTAGAATCCCCATCTGGACCCATCTTACAGGTTCCACTTTGATGATGAAACTGTGCCGTCACTTCCCTTACAGTACAAGCCCAGTAATCGTCGGATCCGAATTTAAAATTTTCACAACCAGGAAAACTCTTCCGGTAAAGCTTCGAACCATATTTTTTCATGGGCCCAGTTTCTGCTAATTTTATTGCAGTTTTAATTCCGTCCACTATAACATTAACATCTTCAGTATAATTTAAAAAGTTATTATTAATTATAGGGTCGATGAGTGGATTTTTACTGGATAATCTCACGGTCCCTTTACTTTTTGGATAACAACCCATAACCCAAATGCTAAATGAAGGTTCCCCTTCTATTCTTTTATAAAATGAATTATAAACGTCGTCACGAACGCCGACTGTTTTTCTGATAAGATTTCCGTAATCACTTGCGTAAGTTGCTCCAACGAACATTAACTCTACATCAGGTTTATCGTCTGTAGCGTACCTAGAACGAACGTATGCGATAGAATCTACGCCGCTAGAAGATGCCGGACCGTCTCTAGTTCTCATGTAGTTTACTAATGCTCTAGGGAGTCGAGTAAACAGCTTGCCGTAGTCAGGGACAAATGTTTCCGAAGGAGTAGTAAAAGACAATGAAGTTACTCCTATGTGTTCTTGCAGGTTATCTCCGACAGGTAAATCTTGTAAAACATCGATGTCTAGACTTTCTAAATGGTCCTTTGGTCCTATTCCTGAGAGCATAAGTAACTTTGGGGAACCAAATGTTCCTGCGGAAACAATAACTTCTTTTGTAGCCCGAACTTCTCTCATGACTCCTTTCATTAAGAATCTAACCCCATAGGCAGTCTTGGACTCAGGCTCTATTAAAATTTTAGTAACCAATGCTCGTTGAACTACGTGTAGATTTGGTCGTTTAGTGACCGGCTTTAAATAAGCGGTAGATGCGCTGCTCCGAGCTCCATTTTTCATGGTAACCTGCATCTTAGCGAAACCTGACTTATAAGGTTGGTTGTAATCAATTTCTGGATAACCTAATTCTCGACCAGCTTGGATGAACGCTACAGAAGCGTTACATCTGTAAGGCGCATAAGATATCATAAGAGGTCCACTTTTTCCCCTGTTTGGAGATTCTCTTAAATTTGGTATTCTGACATCCTCTATTTTATTAAAGTATTTAAGAAGATCGTTAAAGCTCCAGCCAGAGTTTCCCTGATCGGCCCATTCATCGTAATCTTGTTTGTTTCCTCTTGTGTACAGAAGAGCATTGATGACTGTCCCTCCTCCTATACCTTTACCAGAAGGCCATGGACATCTACCATCATTCATGGATCTACATACATTAGGATTGTACTGTGAACGAAAATCCCAATTAAATTCGGTATTAAATGCTAGTAGATGCATAATAGGTATTTCTTGAAGCATGTTCGGTTCAGGACCAGCTTCTAATAAGAGGACATTGATGTTCGGGTCTTCAGTTAACCTATTCGCAATAACGCATCCTGATGGACCAGCTCCCGCTATAACGTAGTCATAAGAAGAAAATAACGGTAGATTATTTTGATAATCATCTTCTCTAAGAACTAAAGTAGTTTTTTTATATCGTTTTAAGACATTATCTAGTATTCCTGATGACACCATGCATGCTGATACATTCAATGTTAACAGAATTGGCAACCATTTGTTGAATCCCCTGAAACAGAGATTAAAGCTAATAATAAAAGGAATTTAAGAAAAAAACAGTTTCTCCGCTGATTCATATACCTCATTTATTTCAAATTATATTATTTTTGGTTTAAATTGTTTAATTGGCTTTATTTATTTATTCTGTACTATTAGAGTAGTTGCTTTATTTTTATTATTTTGTAGCGTTTGTTTTAGATTTTTTGTAATATATTTGGTGATTCTTTGTTGATGGGCACTGATGATGGTTTGTTAAAACTGAAAGTTGGCTCTGTCATTACATTATTATTCAAATTAGTGGAAAGACTCTTTCCAAAAAATTTAATTAATTGATTCCACAGTGCAATTTATTTATTATAAAAGCTTATATTTTGCTACCCTCTACCCTAGTAGGAGGTGGGGAAGCTACTAAAAGGTGGTAGGTAAGCAAAAAAAATATCGGAAGCAAATTAATTATCGACGATTATTAAATCGTCGACAATTGATTTGCTTACGACATAAGTGTTGACCCACAGATTCTAAAATGTCTGTATGCATAAATATGTCTGTACGATATGTGTATATATGCACATTCTGTAAACATGCTACAGATTAAACGGTAGATCAAATTGTAATAAAACCTGGCACAAAAACAAAGTGCTTGGAGAGGAAAAAGTGTTTAGATTTTGGAAATAGTCCATCCCGGCATATCAAAATGACGTCACTTAAAAACTTATAAACATATTTATATTTTCGTGAAAAGAGGAATTTCTAAATTCAAAAGAGCCCCCAATTACATTCGTGTCTAGCACAGGTAAAAAAATATGAATTAAAATGCACATTTCTTGTAAAAAGTCTTCAGCTTAAATAGCTGATACAATTTCAATGACACTTATCGTAAAAATCAAGTATTCAGTGAGAAAGAACTTGTAAATATGTGGGCCTCTTAAACACATAAAAAAATTGTTCGATAAAATGTGTTTTTCGTGATGTTTTGAAGCTTTCTAACTGCAAAGAGGCCTCAATCACATCACTGCTTAGCCCAGTTCTGCAGAAATTTATATGAACGGATGTGGAACTTTACTTTTATACACGCACTAGTTTAAACATCAATGTTATATTATGGTCCTATTATTTTAGGCCTTTTATTAGGGCAGCCTTGCTCCATGATTGACAGCTATTTAAATAGCTATGATAAGCTATTTAAATAGCTATGATAAGCTATTTAAATAGCTATGATAAGCTATTTAAATAGCTATGATAAGCTATTTAAATGCTATAAGCTATTTAAATAGCTATGATAAGCTTTATAGCTGATAAGCTATTAGCCTAATCAAGTTGTGTACTCATACATAGAGATAAAAACTTCAGCTCCAGCGAGTTGGTTAAAAATAAAAATAATACCTCAACTTTCAGGAGAAGGTTATTTTTCGTAATGTTTAGTATAATATTATACCATGAGCTCTTATTACAATGTGCTAAGCATCCAAATATAAGGTATTAAAAATATTTCTTTGGATTTATAGGTAATAAGTGGGACAATGACGTAAGGTTTACAATTTTTTAAGGATTGATTTAATATATCAACAACAATTTTTAGCGGTCACCGGGTCAACTTCAGTGAGTTACCCAAGAACAAAAAGCATATATCTTTTCAAAAGAGGGACATATTACTGAAAGTATCAAAGACTACAATTTGAAGTTATGCATTATGACTACATTTGATTTATATAGTCATAAATCAAATAACACAACTGTAGACATACATTAAATGATAACAGTACATGGGTACAGTTTTACCCATGTATCGAGAGTAAAATAATAATAAAATGAAAAGTTAATGTTAATAAATTTCCATCAAGTTTTTTACTCTTCATTATTTATGCATACCTATGTGAGGTTCAAATTTTAAAATAATAATAAGTGAAACATATGGGCGCATACAATATAAATGATTTTGCAGTTATAGCTTTTCATCCATTTGCGTATGTTATTAGTTTCTACATCTTTTTAAATAAAAGGAAAAACAATCAAAAAACTGCACAAAAATATTTACGATTCTTCTTTCTAAATACTAAAGTACTATAGCTTGTATTTCCTATAAAGTTTAAAATATGATATAGGAAAAACTTAGTTCCAAAAACGGTTGATTATTTATTGGGCGCTGAGCCCTAATGGTCAATGCAAGAATATAAACTTGCATTGACCATGTACTCATTGATAATGTACTCACTGTACATTATGGAGGTTCTTTAAGTTTCAAAGATTTATCTTTTTCTCTCGTAAAACATTAAGAGAGTGAGTGGGGGAGGCGTGGTAGGGAATTAAATAAAAGTGTAATTGTGATATATATATATATATATATTATATAATATATATATATATATAATATTATATATATATAATATATATATATATATATATTTTATTTATTTACGGTTTTTGAAATCAAAAATAAATAGGGGAATTAACCTCCCTCTCCACTTCCATCATTCGATTAACCATCGTACGTAATTTGAAAATCAATTTTCGTTTAGTCATTTAAATAAAATTACATTTAAGAATATTCATAATTGATAACTTAACAATCAAGGGAAGTTAAAAAATATCTTACATTTTCAGAATACGTTCATCCAAGGCTTGTAATAAATGCACTCACTCACACACTGCATAAGATTTTATTAACATCAACACACAGAAGCAACTAAAGAAAGAGTTGAGTCATTGGTCTTAAGAATATGAATATGGTAGGAGATAAGTGATACCTCTGACCCAATCCTCCTCCAGTATACTATTACGCAAAATTAAACTTCTTTTAGTAATCTTAAAGTAGAACCGGGTGTCGAATTGAAAACCAGAACACTAGACCTTGCCGTGCATAATACGTCTATTGTAACATATCTTATTAAATTTTGTTTCAAAAGACGTATAATCAATTAGTATAAATATTACAGATAAAATTTAGAGTCTTATTTAAGCTAGACTGGTCTCTGACAATCCTTGTTGAAAGTATTCACTGTAAAGGATTTATAGACTATAGGCTGTCGGAGTCACACTGGACTAAATATTAAACCGAAGCCTGCATTATAAGGCGCAGGGACGGTCGATATCACGGCCTTCTAGAACATGGATCACCAACAAACTTTTTAACTTTTTTTTAAATTTCATTAATTAGCCGGATTTGTGATAAATGGAGCCTATTTCGTAATCTGACGCTTTTTTGGTGTAATTTCAAAGAGTATTTACATTCACTTCAAACGGTTTATTTTTAATCTAACTTGTAAAAACCATAAATACTGTTTGCGTCATGTTAAAACAAATATGACATTTCAAATATAACAAAATATTGACGTTCACAAAGGTAGTTTATGCATGTACGCAAGTAGATTAAAAATAATCGTGAGTGAGTGAATTTGTAATACTTTGAGTTAACAATAAAAAGAGCCGGTGGGCAGATTACGGAAATTAGCATCATTATCACAAAATCCGGGCTAATTACTGAAAACTTTAAAAAAAAAATTTATAAAAAGTTGTTGTGATCCAATTGTTCTAGAAGGGCCGTGGATATTCGACGCTCTATACATATAATAGAGCTTCAAATGTTTTTGGGTTAAGAGCATAGAATTATATTACTAGAGATATTATATATACCCTATCTCAATTCGAGAAGCCTGCAAAATCTTTTTTGGGGGTTCAGGGGCTCTATCTAACCTCATTGAAACTTCTTCTAAGAGTGAATAGCCTAATAATAAATCAATAGTTGCCTGCTTGTCACAAATTTTACTTTTCCTCATTTATACCGTAGGTATATAGGAAGAATATCATGGTGCCAAAAATTCCAAAACCGGAATTTCACCTGAATTATCTGTTTTAGGTGTTTTTAAGACCTTCATTTAAGTCACTAAAATTTCGTAGTGTTTATTTGCTTACATTAATAGTTGAAGAGGACAGCACTTTTTTGATTTATTGTCCAAATTTGTAAAAGAACATAACTCTACAGATGTGAAGAATCCTAATAGAAGGTAAATACATACAATTGCAATGTGTAGATGCATTTGTAGTTTTCTAGTAAACGCAAGGCTGGACAAATGTGATGGCTTTATGTACCTAATGATCAAAGGTAAAGCCATATGCTCTTTGCCTCCAAAATAGTGGCTGGTATAAATATTGGTCGATGTTTTTATAAATGTATGAAAAAAATTGTCTTGAAATTGGAAGATAAAAAGTAGGTTTATCCAATATGTGGGCTCCCCCCCCCCAAAGTCCTCCAAGATACCTTCAAAGTCCGCCCATAATTCACGTCATAAATTTGCACTGTCAATATCCTTGGTTGGATAATGAATACAATATGAATGTGTAACTGATAAATGTATAATACGTGTAGTTAGCTTACTTTTTATGATCGAAAATAAAATGGTTGGGAATTCCACTTAAAAGCTTGAAGAGATGGCAAAGTTTATGCAAAAGTGACAAGAAGTATTAATTTGTACAGTTTTCGTTTTCTCTATATTTTCCTTTCAAGCAGATTTTCAAATGATGGTTTTGCTGTTGTATTTAGAAGTAAAGAGAGGAGAGTATCTGGCTAAACCATGGTTTCTTTTGTGTCGCGATGGTTTAATATAAATCCACATTTCTTAGGCGTACATTAAGAAGTATAAACCGGTAGAACTATATTTTTTATGACCTGAGAACTGATTATGAACTAACATGTTTTTGAAACCTACATCAGAAAGAGTTATCGTATATTTTTAATATATTTGTCAATATTTTATGCAAAAAGAAAAAAAAATCTTTTAAGGAATAAGGATGGTCAGGAAACAGCGGGAAATTCGATTCTAATACATAAATAAAAATCGGGAACGGTATACCTTGGAACTTACTCTTCCCCAAATCTTATTCGCTATGATATTAAACAAACATCTATTCGCGATTCAAAGACCGTAGAAGCGCCTCACACAAGGAATTGTCAGCGTCGGACACTTCGACAAAAACAAAAGAGCGACAAAAACAAAAGACTAATCATTGTTAAAGTCCTTATGGGTTTTTTGTTCTTCTTATTTGTGACGAATAGTTTTTTAATTTTATTCGCAAGGTGCTTTGATTCAATTGATTTTAGGGCGTATGAACACAGTAGAATCACTATTTCATTTAAAAATAGGGTTTTAATGGGTTGCCACGGGAATTTCAATTGAGTAATAAGAAGGTGAAAATCACAATAGTGTTTTATTTTATTTATTGTTAATTAATTTTACTTTTAAAAAATTTTAGTTTGCACAAACTCACAAAATTACCAGTTTATGGCATTAAATTGTTTAAATTAGTTGTAACAGGTATTTAAATTAACTGGCAATTCAATCAAAATCCAGCTGATTTTCACCATCATGGTGTTTTGATTTGTTAATTGTTAATAAATTTTATTTACTCACTAAAATAATTAATAAATCACTGAATTCATTATTTTTTGTATATGTTTGTTAAAATTAATTATTAGTTTAAGTTTTTTTGTTTCTGGGTTATAAGTCTGTATAGTGATAAGAGCCTAATTCTATATTTAAAATCTTGGAATAATTGAAGTATTTATCTATGAAATATTTGGCAATTTTTATATCATCGATGGTCGCTCTATTAATTTTTAGCTCATTTATCACGAATATCTCTCTAGATTTATGAAAACAGCGAATGAATAGACGTTGATTTTGAAAGTGCATACTTTCTGTCTTTATTGGCCCATCTTGTCACTTGTAGATTATAAAAATCTAGACGGCATACAAATGTCTGTTAATAACATGTGTTGATGGATGCGTAATCTTTACTATTCTTTTTTACAAATAAAAGTTGACGACACTCCAACACAAGCATTTTAAATATAACCGTTGACTAGACATATCGTCTAATCTTTTTCTGATATTGAAAGATTTGGAAGCTCATTAACTGTCCGTATTCCATAAAACTTCCTTTTCATAGTTTTTTTTTTATTTATAATATTCCTTGCATTAGTATTACTTTAAAACATGAAGATTTTTTTTAATATATTAGTTGACATACATATAAAATTTAAAATATGTTAACTTCCTGATGTTAAAAGGAGCATAATTCATTTTAAGCTTCCTGAAGTTAAGCTTCAGGCGGATACATGCGGAATATTGATAACAGTTGTACAAAGTGAAAACTAGCGCTCAGTGTGGTAGTTGATGCAACTAGCCCCTGCATCACTTTAGCAAACCATTCACAATCCTTCATTCTGAACCTACTCCAAGTAAGAACAAACACTAATAAAATTACGGCTCTCTAATACTTAACCAAGTATCTTTTTTTCTTGTTTTATCTGATTTAGGTAATAGTATATTATTTTACTAGGCAGCAAAATGGAATTTTGCAGACGAGTTTTACAAATTTGCCCCCGAGCCGAAGGCGAGGGCGGGCTATGGAAATTACCTGCAGAGGCGTAAGCCGAGGCAGGTAATTAATTGCACGAGTCTGTAATGTTTCCTTTGCTGCATAGTAGCATATACTATTTTATTTATTTATTTATTTATTTATTTTTAACAATTTATAATAAGCGGCCGTTTAATGGCCAATTTTACAGCTCCAAAATTTTATCTTATCGGCAGAAAAAATACACAAGAGATTATTTAAATACTTGCTGCGAGATTTTTACAGGCAGTAAAGACTGCTTTGAAGTAGATGCAACGCTGACAATATCAGGTGGAGTGTGGTCCAATAACTCGTCAATGCCATCAATGTTTGTATCTTTATTCACTTCACTGTTGTTCTCACTCATTATGTTTTAGTAACTTAACTTTAGTTTACAGATTTAGTTTTGATAACGTTCTATTTTGTAACTTTATACTTAAACAAATATAACAACATGAAAAAAAAATCTGACGATAAATGTTAATGTTAACATTTAATAATAATATCGTAATTTAAGTAACAATAGAAAGTTACATACTAGAAACAAGCTAGAATAAATCATAGTTTACAAATAAAACAATACCGAAATTCACGCAATAATTTGTAAAATAATAACCTCCGCTCATTCATTTTCCCGCCTAGGGAGTTTTGACTTGTTTCCCATGTTATTTAAATGAGCCATAACTCCCTAGTACTTTTTTCATTACCAAAACATTTTGCGTACTGTTTTGAAAATTTTGCGTACTGTTTTAAAATATTTCCCGTATTGTTTGACAGTGTAGGTAAAATGACATTTTGCAGCTAAAAAACAGTCCAGTAACGGCTAATTTTGCTGCCGTGAGTAGATAAAAAATATTACAGTAAGTGGGGTACAAGTAAGAGAAAGCCTAAAAATGTTAATAAAAGAAATTCACCCTGTTTTTGTCGAAGAAATTTCAACAGCTTACATAATAAGATTAGGGGTTTATAGATATGCTTAGTCCGTCTTCAACATATTCACGACCGTCCAGTATGCACATAATTTTACATACGAAAACTTCTTTTTCCTTTTTAGTCGTCGGGTGGAATATTAAGTCAAGTCTGCGTCAGGGTCAGATAAAGTTACTTATTCATTAAAAACAATTTAGATTTATACACCATTAACTTATACGTATGATAAGTATTTATATTCGTAGGTACAATTGTATCTGCTGTCAACATATATTTTTTTCAAATTGATAACAAGAGATTTCGTCACCAAGCGGTATGGAAAAATATTGTGTATTGGTAGTTTTTTGTATTATTAGTTTAGTTGTTTTATTATTATGTTTTATTTATTACATGGCACTTTGCCCTGTTTTTAACGAATTTTAGTTGTTTGAACGGCTTTGCGGCAATGCTCCCTATAGTATATACGAGTATCTATATGCATGGGCGGCCGCAGGATTTTTTCCAGGAGGAGCCAAACCTGCCAAGTTTATTAATTAATAATGTACTGCGGGTTTAGTTTTCAGCACCCTTTGACAAAAGTCAGAGGTAGGTGTTCAGCAAATCACGGGAGTGGGGATTTGCTAAACTAAATTTTATTTCATTGAAAAAAATTTGTAATATTTAATTTATTGTGCTTAAATATATATTTTAATTCATTTAGACATTTTTTTAATTAAACTACATAATTTTTAATTTCAACAATCTAGAGAGCGGAGCAAGCTTCATTTGACGTACCCTATGATATACTTTGGCTCTCTTGTGAGCCATGTCAGCCTTTTTTTCGACATTCACGCATATTTACAGCAATCTAGTGAGCCCTTTTTAATGTACCTAAAATTAGGTTTGTGACGTCATTGAGGTTTCAATGACGTTACACAGAGCCCCTGAGAGCCCAAAAATGATGTTTCAGGACTCTTAATGTATTGAAATAGGCTATGCCCTCTCTAGTATATATCTCTATGCTAAAGAAAGTTGAGGTATCAATATAAGAAATCAATAAATAGATGATTATTAGGTATCTATTTTACTGCATGCTTTACTCGAATCTTAGGATTTCCGCCATAAACTTTTTAGAATTGTAATAGCAAAAGCAAAATGGCAGTCAGATTAAAAATCTCAAATTAAAAAAAATTTTGCTTATAACCCTGTGTACATTATATAAATTGTTGTAAAAATCCAAAATTTCTATTACATTAAAACTATTCCTTGACAGCTTAAGTATTCAATTCAATTCAATTCAAAAATAACTTTATTTCACACATTTAGTGTTACAAAGTAAAAGAGTTACATGAAAATAATAAGTGCATGCATTACTTAAAAATAATAAAATTACTTAAAATAATAAATAACAATTGAGACCTCATTTTAGAAAAGAAAATATATCTCTAATTACTTCAAAATGATTTCAGAAAAATAATAGAACCTAAATAAAACAAAAGCTAAACCTTCGATAAATTTTATTATGAGATAAACGATTGAACTATGTTCATATTTTAATTTGGCTTCTAGGTAATCCATAATAATTTTCTCTCTAGTTTTTGATAACGTTCTATTTTTGTAACTTTATATACTTAAACTAAATATAACAACATGAAATACAAAATCTGACGACTTAAACATTAAAAATCTGTCGATTCATAAACAGCTAGTAAATAATTTAATTTAATGCCAAAATTATCCCTAGTATAATGATATGCTTAATTAATTGCACAATAGTAAGTGAATCTGATTATTGATTTTATTTATTTATGATGATAGTATTTTGATTAGATAAATATTATATAGAAGGATAAAATATTTATTCGTTTAAAAGTTGAGATCTTAATTTTAGAGAGTTAAGAAAAAAGTTGTACAGATTTAACCCTTGTTTTTTAGAATGAATTGAGAGAACTGCGGCCATAGCCGTTACAGTGCTTAATAGGTCAGTTAATGACTTCTGTTCTACTAAATAATTATTTCTAAAAGCTGAATAAACAGGGCACACAAAGACAATATGGTATACATCTTCAGGCTGGTATAGCTCGCACAAAGTGCACATTTTATCTGTGTTAATTCTATACATAATGCCCTTGAATGTAATCTTAATTCTGTTGTAGCCTGAAGTCCTTAACTGAGCTATAAGTTTCTTTGTCACATATGGAAGGTCAGAATAGAGATAATCAGCCTCACAATTGCTGATAGCGTGCAAAGTTCTATAAAATGGATTGAATGAGGCGTTTTCTATTTTTGTCGATCTATTGCAATAGATGTTTTTGATACTTAGTAAGGATACTATCTATAACGTTATTCGATAGGTTTTTGATAGGATTGCGTCTGAGTCCACATTTATTACACTTAATATGCTTTTCAGCTGAGTGTACCAGTTATAAGTTTTAGTGTTGGATGATAGAGAATCTAAAAATTTTAGTCTAATGAAACAATTTTTAATTATTTACTTTGGAGTGAGAGCTATGGATATGGTTCACCCAGTTAAGTGTTAGTTTCAGAACAATTACTGATATGTGTTGAATTTTAAATTCAGCTCTGACCATGTAGTGAGGTACATTTTTTTGGAGAGTAAAATATGTTTTAAAGAAGTAATTCTGCGCAGATTCCAGCTCTTCTAGATATCTTAGGGCCCACACTGCTGCGCCGTAGGTCAGAGTTGGAACAACACACGCATGGTATATTTTTAAAACAGCTTCGTAAGAAGAGTTCTTAGCATTATTTAAAGAATTTTTTATTACTGCTGTTGCAGATCTACTCCGACTAATGGATTGCTTTAGAGCTTGTTCATAAACACCTTTTTGGGAAACATACCCCTAGATAGTTAATTTGGGAACTACTTCTAAGACATGGTTTCCGTAATACACTTTTTTACTTTTTGCACTCAGTTGACCCTTACTAATATCACAACTTTGACTTATCTGATTAACCTCTAGGCCATTTAGATCACAATATTCTTGTAATATTTTTAGTTTTCTATTCATATCGACGACTGATTCGGCTAATATGATCAAATCGTCACAAAACAATAATAGAAAAATTTCTAATAAACCATTTATACTAAGACCTGTTACACCTTTGGACTTGAAGAATTCCTCAATATCAGCGATAAATAAGCTGAAAAGGTTGGGCGAAAATTTCACCTGTAGCAGCCCGCGTATATTTCAACTGGATCTGACATTTCAAAATTTGACAGCTTAAGTACAGTTAATAATACAGTTAAAAATGAATATGTACATTAGAGTTTCATAAGTTAGATCTACATGCCTTACAGTTCAATAAACAACATGACATAGATGCATTTCAATTAATAAAACTGTTTGTTCAAAATCCCCGTTAATTTAATACGAATTCTGTACCTAGGATATTTCGCAAACCCTGATACATTTTCTACCTCAGCTTGTTGAGGCATACACGTGAAGAGGTTTCACGTGATTGGTCCACTACTCCACATAGCGTTCCGCACGAGACACCGTTACATTAGAAAAACATTTCAAGTGCAGAAATCGAAAATTTATCATTTTTCAAAACATTTGCATACTTTTAACCCAATTTGTACGGAGAAAATCAATTTTTTATGCAAAAAGAGAAAACGAACCAATTAAAATTTGAAATAAGAAAACAAAGAAGTGAAAATACCGTTTTGTTTTGTCTTTTTAAGAAATGCAATTGTGTGATGACTCAATTTTTAATAAAAGTCAAGTTATAAATTCAAACGGTGTCAGCGCTAGTCGCTTTGAAGTTATGAAATTTGAAGAATGTAAAAATTTGGTTGGAATAGGTAATGATTAAAATTTAGAACGATAGATTAGACCTATTTAACACCACGTGCCCCTAATTTACTTTCAAATTAATTTGAAACAAAGATATAAGAAACCCCTTCAGTAATTGCATCACTTTTTTAGCAGTGACGTCAAATGACTAGAATGGTAACACTGGGTCATTTATATCTACTAGACTCTTTTTCTAATAATGATAAAAATTTAAATTTACCTTGCTTGTTGTAATACTGCCTTGTTTTTTTAATATCCAAAGAATTATGTCAGCAAATAGAGGAACTTCAAAAATTATTTACAGATTGTCTTTCTTTCAGCTCTTACATAGTGTAGTATCCGGGGGCACGGCAGTGCCCCAGCCAAGTCATATCCCAGGCAAGCACTAACGAACACCTTTTTTTCGAAGCAATGTAGCGCATTTTCTTCTCCTTATATCTTTTGACTGTGTTAACCTAGATCCTAAAGATTATATCAAAACAATATTACTTTTGGAATTACAACTCTTTATATTTTATAGGAAACGAGAATTTTTACTTTAAAAATTACTAATATTGACCCTGACTGATTTACTCACTCGTCATAATTCTAAAGCACTTCTAATGTTCGTAGAAACTTGAAATTTATAATAAGGGTAGGGTTTGTTCGATAAAGCCCATATAAGCAATATTGAAGCTTTGTATCAGGCAATAGCCCATCAAAAACAGCTTATTCCGGGAGAGTTGGACCCACTGTGTCCCCCCCCCCCTACTGTATGAATTTCTACAGTATTTCTAATATCACTTTAGTTTCTGCTATACATTTAGGTAGATTGTCTACTCAGGTCTGTGCCATATTTTGACAAGAAAGTATTTGGTAATTGTTTATTATTACACGGTATCTTTTGCAAATATAGCAATCTCATACGCTAATTTCATTTTGATATCGAATTAGTTGAAGGAGCAGCACACTGATTAAAACTCAGACTTTTACTTAAGCTATTGAGCTAAATTTGTTTTCTTCAAGTGCAATGAAACTGTTTAACAGCACTATTTCTTCTCCCCGTTAATATTTTTTTTCTTTTTATTATTCCTGGGTGGTTTTAATTTTTACTATTTGTTCTTTGGGAATTTAACTTTCTGTTCGTTTAAATATGGAATCGTTTGTAAGGTTGGCAATACCAATGGCGGGAAAACGAAAGGGTGATCAAATTTTTTTTATCATAGGATTAGCATGAGAGCTGTTGAAAATTCTTCTTTTATTCCTTTATTGTTCGTTAATTTGTGATAAATGAGGTAAAATTAATAGAACGACCATCGGTGCTAAAAATGGCCAAATTTTAATAGGTAAATACTTCGATTATTCCAGGATTTTAAATATAGAATCAGGCTCTTATCACTACAGACTTGGATTCGTTCGATTTAACCCAAACATAATAAAACCTAAACGGATGATTTAAACAAACTTTTACAAAAACGTGAATTTATTGAGTTATTTATTATTTTAGTGTGTAAATAAAATTGATTGATAAATTTAAACACCATTACGGTAAAAATCGGCTTGTTATCAGTTAATTTAAATACCTGTAACAACTAATTTAAACAATTTAATGCAATTAAAAGGTAATTTTATGTGTTTGTGTAAACTAAAATTATTTAAAAGTAACATTAATTAACAATAACTAAAATAAAACACTATATTGTGATTTTCACCATCTTAACACTCAATTTAAATACTCGTGACAACCCATTGATACCCTATTCTTCAATGAATAGTGATTCTACTGATTCATACGCCCTAAAATTAATTAAATTAACGCACTTTGATAAAAAAAATTAAAGAAGAAAATCAAAACCAACAAAAAACCAAAAAACTCCCATAAGGACTTAAACAACGATCACTCTTCCGTTATCAATTTCTTATCAGCGACGGTAGCGCTGCTACGAACTTTGAATCACGAATAGGGTCCAAGGTACCTTGGAACTTTTCCTTGACTTAGAATACGAAAATCACCAAATTTATATTGAACTATGTCTTTGGAATCGTTTCGCTCGTCCAGTAATAACATTTATTTTATTCCCAGCGGTCATTAATCCAAGCACTGACCTTGCTCGAGGCAGTATAACAATAATAATCCAACAAAAGATAGAAGGGTTAGGCGGAAGACCAGTTTTAAGACTTAGTCATGCCCCTTTTTTCTGTTTTACATCTATTTATATTTCGATTCCTTTGTATAATAAAATAATAGGGAGTTATCTATTTACATAAAGAGGCTAAATTTCAACTCAGTTAAATTATTTTTTTGATTTTCAACATTTTTTTAATTTTTTTTTATAAAACGTACACGTTTTATTACTTTTTCTTATTTATACCGTAGGTATGTAGGAAAAAAAATATTGTGTTTGACAAAAAATCCGAAACAAGGATGTCACCGGAAAAAATACTCAGAGGGCCATAAAAATTCCTAAAAATATTTCAGGGGGAATATACTATACTTTTTCAATATACCTACGGTATAAAAGAGGAAATGTACTTTTTTTTAAAGTTTTCTATTAATAATGTAATATAAATAATATCTATAACACATATAAATCAAGAAGATGCTTCCTGCCTAAGGCCTGAAGGCCTGCGCTGCAGGAGGGAGTCTCTGTATTATTATAATTTCAATACTTAAATATGTTTTGTATTTATTTTTGTTTACTTATTTTCAAGGGTAATTATATTAATAAATAAAAAGGATTAGTTTTTTAAAAAAATATAGTATGTAGTATTATATCTAAACGAAAAGTTTTTATATATTTGTGTTGCTTTACATATTGTGTGCTTTATATTTGTGCTTGCTTTATATATTTGTGTTGCTTTATATATTTGTCTTGCTTTATATATTTGTGTTGCTTTACATATTTGTGTTGCTTATAATTTTGTTGCTTTATATATATATTTGTTTGGTTGCTTTATTATATTTGTGTTGCTTTTATATTTGTGTTGCCTTTATATTGTGTTGTTGTCTTGCTTTATATTTTGTGTGCTTTACATATTTGTGTTGCTTATATATTTCTGTTGCTTTTATATATTTGTGTTGCTTTACATATTTGTGTTGCTTTATATATTTGTGTTGCTTTATATATTTCTGTTGCTTTATATATTTCTGTTGCGATATAATGTAAAATAATGTAATAGTAAAAATGTAAGTACCGTCTTATTCTGCAAAAATGTTTTCGAAATTGACATCATCAGTTATTCAGCTAAAACTGACCTCGTCAAACATCATTAAAAGAAAAAATTGAAATTTGATGGTATAAGGAAATCGTTTAGAGGCTTTTTCATACATGTGACATTTCGTTTTTTTAAAAAGTAAAAAAGAAAAAATAGAATTAAATCAATATATTTCAAGTTAGTATGGAATCTATTAAAGACTCCAAAAAAACCAAGTTGAATATGTAGATTGAAGCTCTCTGAGACACGTCAGGTAACCAAAACAATTTTTATCTCAGTGAATAAGTGTAAAGAAATATCAATCTTATTTAAACATATTCACGTCTCACAAAAACAACAAGAAAAGTGTATTTTTTCTTTTTTTTAAAAAAAAGGTGTAGACTACTTTAAATAAGGTATTTTTCAAGGGCAGGGTGACGAGAAGGTCACTTATTTTCCCCCATTCTTGAAGACTAATGTGCAGCTTTTGTTTTACATATGATAAGTTGAGAAAAACACCGGTGTTTGTGAAGGGTATCATTCGACAAAAATGTTAAATTTTAAGTGAAATAGTTTTTTTTGGCAATTGATATCAGCTGTAAAATAGGAACCAGTTTCATTCAAAAAGATATAAAATTTATTCCGTACAAAATTTATACTCGTGCGTCTTTTTGTCGCTGAGGATTGTATAATCCTTAGCATAAAAATAAGCATAATCAATAATTATTAAAGTGTTTGAGGAGGAATAGGTCCAAAATAATAAAAATAAAATAAAATGCCCGTTTTAGGGGCTTTCGGCCCATCAGGGTATTCACCCTGCGGGAACCCCCTCAGGTGGGTTGCATCTACTACACTCTAAGAATTAATTAAAGTTGCGAAATCATTTTAATACAAATACTATTCATAAAATCTTAGAACATAGCCCGGGCTGCGAACCCCGGACCTCCGGTGCCGAAATCGAACGGTCCGAATCGGTGCGGTTCACTGGTGGTCTTAAGTAATGCTGCCACCCTAACAATAAACAATTTCTTATAAAAAAAGTTGACAATGCTTCCGGTTGCTAAATTATTATGTTCTATTATTAATACTAATACTATTACTAATGAAATACTAATACAAATATCGGTGTATTAAAATATTTTTAGCATTTTAAATTGTATTTTAACGTTTTTAGTTCAAATTATATTAAAAGTAGTCCTCGTCAACTAAATGTAGATTCTTGTATTCCGCCACCCTTTTGCCATCTAAGACTGGTTTTATAAAATACTCAGCAGGTGTTTCAAGTTATTATATTTGTTCTTTACGATCTTTCTTCATTAATAGATATTTATGACACATATTTAAAATAATGTTTTGTTGTTAGGGTGGTACCCCTACTTAAGACCACCATTAGTAGAATAACATTGTGTTTACGGTTCTGTGCTCCTTCTATATAGTTTTATTCTAAGCTTAACATAATAAATAATTATAACGAACAAATAGTTACATGGTTGCTAAAAATAGATGTTTTTGTTTTAATAAAACATCTATTTGTTAGCAACCATGTAACTGTTTTTGTTATTATTTATTATGTGAAGCCTTGAAAAAGATAAAATTATACCGAAAGATCGACAAAATGTTTTCTTTTTTATTATTTTGGCCCTATTCCTTCTCAAAAGCTTTAATAATTTAAAATAGAGGTCCCTATAAAGTTGTTTATCTCATAATCATTAAGGACTATCCGTGAGCATATAAGCTTACGATAAATAATAATGTTTTTTTGAGGTAGTACGTAATTGAGCACTTTATTTGACCGTTTTTAGGATGAGAAGCCAATCATTATTGCTATAGGAGGTTATTTAGTACTTTTCACCTCCGAGGACAATAATGAATGTAAAAAAAAAACTCCTAGGACGTAAAGTAATACATATATTGCCGCCATTACTGTAAATGTAGCGCGTGTTCAAAAAAACAATCTGTGTAAAAACCCTCATGAGATTTCTTTAAAAACGTTCATTTTGTTCATAGAGAAGAGATTAAAATGTTTTGTTTCTGTTTTTGTTCGTAGACTAATTTTTTTTTCGTTTTTAAAAGGTGTTCTAACTAATTGACAATTTTTGTGTGTTTATTTGTAAAGCTTTTACATTTTTGAGTAAAAGAGTGAAGCTATGGATGAATTCTATGACGACGATAATAAGGAGTTAATAATAATTGGAAGTTTGTTTTTTTCAATTAAGTATATAGCGCAGTTTAATGAGTGCTATTTTTTGATTTTTTTTAATGAGTGCTTTAGTTAATGAGTGCTACCTCAAAAAAAATAGTGTATGCCATCCGGCTGAGAATGTCTTTATGTCTTGGCAATTTTTTTCCCGACTCGCTTCGCTTGTCGGTAAATCTAATTGCCGTGACATAAAGACACACTTCTCAGCCTTATGCATAAATAACTATTAATGCCCAAAATTATCAGTGTTGCCAATTTGTTTCCAAAACATTATATATTATTAGATAAACAAATGTTAAATGTTAAACATTTAATAATAATATCGTAATTTTAAGTAACAATAAAGAAAGTTTCATACTAGAATAAATCATAGTTTACAAAATAAAACAATACCGAAATTCACGCAATAATTTGTAAAATAATAACCTTCGCTCATTCATTTTCCCGCCTAGGGAGTTTTGATTTGTTTCCCATGTACTTTTTTTTTGTTTGTTCCATGTGATTTGTTTCTTTCAATTAAGTATATAGCGCTGTTTATCTAATGAGTGCTACCTCAAAAAAATAATGTATGCCATCCGGCTGAGAATGTCTTTATGTCTTGGCAATTTTTCCCGACTCGCTTCGCTCGTCGGTAAATCTAATTGCCGTGACATAAAGACACACTTCTCAGCCTTATGGTATAAATTTACTATTACGATTTCTGACATGGTAGACTAAAGGTAATGGAAAAGACGGTATTCCCTTTGAGGACACTTTAGGGGTCCTATATTCGTCGTTTCAAAGTGCGCGCGACCCAATTCTAATTATTGATACCTGTCTGTAATCACCCAATTACGATATGCAATTCAAATATATGATTAAAGTAATTTTGTTATGTCATGAAGACAGCATTGCTAAATTTGCCCGCAAATTACAGCATGCCCGCTTTTACATGAGATTTTTTAATTAATTTTTTTTTTATTAATATATCTTCACTTATAACCATTATTTTTTAACACAAAACTAAAATAAAATTATTGACCAAATTATTTAAACAAGATAATTTTATGAGGTAATGGTCAGATAGGTATAAAAACACAAAATTTGAGCTTTCGGCCGTAAATTAGGCTTTCTTCAGAAGTAGTTTTATTCCAAACTGAATCAGATAACACATAAAAAAGAAACATTAGTTATATTAATCTAACAATAGCTAGCTGTATCGGAAAACGACACCGTTTCAGTGTTTTTAAAACCTCCAGAGTTGTTCTCACAAAATTGTCTGCATGTGTGGGTATGTGTGTGTGTGTGTGTGTGTATCTGTTATTATCGTAGCTCCCGGTGTATTAGTGCTAGATTGATTGATTAATTGATTACTGATTTATTTAACCACGCAGAATTAGGACCATAAGGTCCTCTCTTCCATTCAACGTGGATACATTTTCAGCCGATTTATTTATTAAAATTACATAAAATATACAATAAAATTACAACAATATGCAAAATTATTTTTATACAATGAATTAATAGTTTTCTTAAACATAGTTTAAGAGTTTTATAGTTTCATAGTTATTGTAAGAGATAGTTTTCATAGTTTCTATAAACTATGAAATCTTACTCTATAAAAATCCTTAACTTAGTTATTTAATAGCTAATTTCTTTTAATTATATAAATAATTCTTTTTCTTTCTTCTTTTAATTATATAAAAAGCTAGAGAGCTGAAGCATTGTAGAAAATTGGTCTATAGCTGTAGTGCTATCCAGTAAATATTTTTAGTTAACCCGCAATAATGAATCAGCAAAATATTCGAAAAATTATAGAACGCGGAAAAATGTTCTGATCAGATTACGATTTGTCACGCATGTAACCATGTGTAAGACTAACAAATGTGCCAAGTTTCGTCTTTTTATTAGCATTAGTTCAATTTTTATTGAATGACTTCGCCTTCTTTTACTGTTTCGCTTCGCACGACAGTTAATATGGTCGCCACGATAAAAAAACCTTATATAATATTTTTCGCTTGCTACCACCTCGTGTCAAGACACGAGGTGGTCTATTTGTATATATACAAATATCAAGATATTTCTATTAAAAAATAATAAAGTTTGCTTATTTGAATGTTTTTGTTTCGCTCTAAAGTGTGAATATAGGTACTCTTCTTATCCTTGTTACCTAACCTAAGTTTCGCGTCTTTGGCTATAACCATACTTGGGAAGGTAAATTTGCTTCGGGATCATGGGGTCAGTAAAATTCCTTTATCGCATCATCCTCTTTATTCAACATCCATCCTTGTACCAAGTAGATCTCACATAGAAGACTGAAGTGAGCAACATTATAATATCCGATAAATACTGAGATGTGGAATAAGCTTATAAATAAATAAAGTTTGTCTTTCCACAGATGATTAAGCCAGCATTCAACCTGAACGGTCATCATCAGTGCCTAGAACCCAATAAATTAGAAAAATAAAAAATAAGAAGTCAAAAACTAAAATAACAAAACGTAATAATAATAATAACAAAATGTTTACATTTTTGTTTTGTTATTTTAGTTTTTGACTTTTTATTTTTTATTCTTCTAATTTATTGGGTTTCTAGGCACTGATGATGACCGTTCAGGTTGAAAGCTGGCTTTGTTTTATAATAATAAATCATCTGTGGAAAGACAAACTTTATTTATTTTTAACATTATAATACATTGTACTCAGAACATGTGATAACGTGCCAAACTTTTTATGAATATTAAATTAAAATATTAAAATGAAATATTATATCTATCATAGCCCCCTATTACTTTCTGCAATTGAGTTAAATAAAAGAAAATATTGAACCATAAGTTGTCACGAAGCCAAAAATTAAGAATATTATTGATTTTTCCACAAACTTCTAAGAATTGTAGAAGTCATAAATATTATCGTCTATATATAAAATTATAAAACAGGTTTTATGGTCAGCTATCCCCCCCATTAAAACTAATGAACTATAATTAAATCATAATAATAACTTTTGTATTTTCATTACTTAGTATAATAGAGCAAAGAATTTATTTTGTTTGCCATTTCCTACTTACGTTTTATTTGTAAACAATTGTGAAGTTAATTATAAGAACTAACTTTGAACTTCTGGTTTTAAGTAAATTGTTGGTCTAAAAGATGCAATTTTTTAAGTTATTTTTATAATAATTCAATCAAGGATGGTAATTTTTGAATGCTAACCCTGTCAAAAATTACCATGTATTCGGTATAGTTTTTTTTCTTATTGTTCCTTTTTTTAAGTTTTTTCCCACAAATTAAAGTTATTCTCTATATTTGTTGAACACTGATGTAATTATAAAAAATAGAATCATAACGAATATAAAACTATTACATCTAATAGTCTAAATTGTGACTTCAGATAAAAACGTTCGAACAGTACTTTGAAAATCTATTAAATCATACCTGTATGGTTAGCATTTATAAAAACAATAATATTATGGATTATTCACTTACCTAACAATCAATATCCACATTATAAACATTTTTTTTTTCTTGGTGAATATTTTGAAATTCTATTCTATATAAGAACTTAAAATTTGTAAAAGTTTAAAATGTTCGTTTATTAAAGCTTTTAGTTAAATTAACTTAAAATTTTGTTTATCTAAAAAAAATTGTGATTGTACTGCTTTGGTTTAAAGATGTAAATATCTTCAAACAGTTAGAGATATAAATTCGTACTATACCAGTATAATACATTATTATAACGTTGAATCTTGGTGTCATCATCAGTACGAATTAAATTGGACAGTAGAATAATATCAGTGAAATTTACTACTCAAGCAGAAAAAATGAGTAATGTTTTTAACGAGGATACAAATGCTAAATCTGGGAAACAAGTTATATTTCCTTTACCATGGGGAAATATTGCAGGTAAATGTTTTTGTTTAATAAGATTAAATTTGTCTAATAATATGTCTGATTTATTTATTTATTTATAATGCTTTATGACATTTTAACAAACCTTAAATTAATTCTTTTTATTAATAAATTTGAAATAATAATTCTTAAGCATGCAGGTGCCCTTAAATTAAAATTGAATGGAATAAGGCTTAATTAATATTTCCTTAAATGATAAAACTTAATTTTTTCCTTTTTTTTTATTTTTATTTTTAACAAATTTTTATTCCCAGATGTACTGGATATATTTGTGTTTAATTTTATGTTTTAAAAGTTTATTCCAACTGTTTTTATATATGTTTGAGAATGAGCATAAATGGAGTCCATCGTAATAGACCGAAAGGCTGAAAAGTCTCTCCACAGTTTTAGATTTTATTAAAAGTAAAGCAGAGCGCTTTCGACCTAACAAGCACTGATGATGACCTCTTGTGGAGAGACTTTTCATTCTTTCGTTCTATTACGATGGACTTCATTTATGCTCATTCTCAAACATCTGGATCGGCAAGTTGAGCCAATTTGAGCAGCTCACATCAAACAAGCACTGATGATGACCTCTTGTTAGGTCGAAAGCACTCTGCTTTACTTTTAATAAAATCTATAACTGTGGAGAGACTTTTCATTCTTTCGTTCTATTTTTTTTTATATATAATTTTAATTTATTCCATTCAATTTGAAATAACAATCATAGTCTTAATAATACTTGCCTATATTTCCATAACACTAGATGGGGATCAGTTTAGAGCGCAGAGGAGCCCAGACCCCATCAGACCAAAACAGGCCACATCTCACCGCCCACACACCAAAAACAAATCCACGCAAGGAAAATTCTATACATAACACATAGGTCGTTAGCAGCAAAACACAGCCTATCAAATCGGACAATATCCAGCCCCACTGCGCTCTAAACTGATTCTCACTCAATTATAGTCTTTATAAAGGGTTTATCCTTTTTATAACAAACATAAAATAATTGCTTAAATATGTCTGATTTACTTTTGATTATTTTGCAAGAGTAGCATGCCTTTTTATTTTTCGGAATATAAATTATTTACTTTGGTTGCGAGTGATACTATATCAGTACAGACCTGTTGCCAGAGCCAGGAGGAGGCCTCACCTCGTACAACGGAGCCGCTTTCCATTACGTTGCACGGTTAAAGATAACTATAATAATTTAAAATTTCATTAAACTTTGTTTCGAGACTGGAAACAAAATCGTCACTTTTAGTGACAAAAGCTTAGAATAATACTATATATAGAAGGAGCACAGGACCGTAAACACAATGTAATTCCACTGATAACACGAAAGCCGGTTGACTGGTGCAACTAAGTAATGCTGCCAACCTGACAACAAAACATTATTTTAAATATTTGTCATAAATATCTATTAATGAAGAAAGATCGTAAAGAACAAATATAATAACTTAAAACACCTGCTGAGTATTTAATAAAACTGGTCTTAGATGGCAAAAGGGTGGCGGAATACAAAAATCTACATTTAGTTGACGAGGACTACTTTTTATGTATAATTTTAATAAATACGTTAAACTACAATTTAAAATGCTTTAAATATTGTAATGCACCGATATTTATATTAGTATTTTATGAATAATCAATCATTAATTAATACTAGAACATAATAATTCAGCAACCGGAAGTATTGCCAACTTTTTTTTTAGAAAATTGTTTATTGTTAGGGTGGCAGCATTACTTAGTTGCACCAGTGAACCGGCTTTCGTGTTATCAGTAGTGCTCCTTCTATATAAAGTATTATTCTAAGGACAAAAGTATAAACAGTCACAGAGTCTTCCTTGATCACCTCAATATTAAATAGTAGCTATTCTTTTAATTCTTCAATACTATTTTTACGTTTAGATTTAAACCATTGTATTTTGTTTCAAGGTAAAATATGGACAAATGGACCAGGACCCAGAGTTATCTGTCTGCACGGAGTAACAAGTAATTCGGCTTGTTATAATAAAATGATACCAATGCTACTAGATAGACTTGGAGGAACCTGGTGCGCCGTGGACCTGGCTGGTTCAGGTAGATCCGATCCCCACCCTCCCGGTATCAAAATAGATTTCAATCAATTCGTTCACGACATTTGCAACGTGATAAATTTATTGAAATGGAAAACCTTTCACGTGATTGCTCACAGTGCCAGTGTCAACTTAGGTTTACACCTGGCGTCATTTTTATGTGATAATATTTTAAGTTTTGTAAGTATCGACATGGTTTTGGCAATTTACGTTTCCGATCAACAGATGTTTGCTGAAAGATATCATTTATCGATGAGCAAACCAACAGTAGAAATTCAAAAAGTTCTTACGAAGGAAAAAAGTTTAGAAAAAATAAAATCTGCACGAGCGACCCAACTTTCGGATTTCAGTAGTGAAATTATTTTTCAAAGATGTTCAACTCCCGTACAAAATGGGTATACTTTAAATAACGACCCCCGCCTCGTCTATTCGTTTATGTATACAACGATAACAGAACAGATGCACGAATCTATCATCGGATGGATCAGATGCCCCGTTCTCTTCATAGAACACGATGAAATCGATTATTTACGTAATTTCCCATCCAATCAAAGAACTATTGATATTCTTAAGCGTAATTTAGGTACGAATATGAAACAAGTTTTAATTAAAGGCAGACATGAGATGTTAATGGATAATCCTGAACCTTTAATTGATGAAATAGTTTTTCATTTTGCTCAAAAAATGTCAAATATTTAGATAACCATGTGATAATAATAATAAAAAGCCTTTTATTTAGTTCTAATTAAAAATAGTTTTCACATATACATTACAATTAACTATAGATAACTATGTAAGTGATTATATTGTTGTCAAGAATTATTAGAGTATTATTATTAATTTATTATATGATACTACAAAATTTTGAACAACATGTATTGTGGTGTGTCCACAATATAGCCAAACAAGTATGGCCAAATATGGCATATACACAATATGCCATGGCGAACTAAGCCAAAAAGGCCCCAAAGTGGTTTGGCTTAAAAAGGGCCTAAACCTGCATTTCAAGGGGCCCAATAGAGGGGTCCTAAATTGCTTTCCACTTCCCTAGTAAAGGTGTGATCTTTTAACTGGAGTAGTAATAATTATTTTAGCAAACTTTATCTAAATAATTAAATTTCAATTTGCGTGTTACCTTTTTATGTAAACAAATGCTATATTCTATGTTCACGCATTCTTAAATAAAATAATAAATTTCAATTTAATATTAAAAATGTACTCAAATTAAATCAATGTATTTAAATAAATTAAAATAAACTTAAATAAATAAAACTTTTATTTAAATAAATAAATAATTGCAATGTGATTTTAAAACTAATATACATATATACCTTTAATTTAATATTTATTTTTTTAATTTACAATTTACAACATTTTAAGTACAATTTAAAAAAAAAGGTTTTAGATACATATTTAGATGTATATAAATATCGTTTTTTTTTAACAACCCCATCCCCGTAGGTACATTTTAAAAACGCAGAAATGAACCTGTAGGGACATTTTAGCGTTTTCACCTCACTCAAATCTCACTCAATTAATCCGCCCCAGAGTGCACATCTAATTATCTCCGTAGATGGTGAAACATTTGACTTGTCCACAGTAAGTCTAGTTCATCTAGACCAGCTAGACTCTGGCTAGGCTCACCGCTCTGGCTAGCGCCGACTACTAGTTCACTGTGTGCTTGGTTCAGCTAGTCTTACTAGCTCCCCTGATCACATTAGTCTCACTTGGCCTCGTCCTTCCAGTCTCACCAATCACATCAGCTCCTCTAGCATCACCAGACTCTAGCTAGGCTAACCGCTCTGGCCACTCCAGTGCCACCCAACAGAGAACTCCAGCACCCAGATGTCAGCGTGCACAAACTCATTTTTTAGCCCTGACCTGAAATTCAAAGCTCCGCAGTGCTATTAGGAGACGTCTGTCTTCAAGAGCTGAGCACTTTGGAGGAACGAAGTGCTACTACTAGGAAATAGCACTTCGTATTTTTCCTAGTGCTAGTATTTATTCGTGTTTCCGCCTTCACTTTCGCTGACTAAGTTTTCGGACATACGAAGGCTCAGTTTTTCTTTCCGACCTTCATCTCCCCCAGCCCAAACAACATTAACTTTTCGTGAGCTGGAGACAACGAAAACGTGGATCCAGACTTGTCTCAGATGAAACTAGATAGCCAAGGAAACCACGTAAAGGCCGGCCTTGAATTCAAGACGTCCCGAGTGTACGGTACAAGGGGTAACCTAATATTGAGGTCCTCCCTCGGCTGGATTTGAACCCTCGACCTCCAGGTCGAAAGGCAATTGTCTATTCATTCAGAAAATACATGAAACAGGTAATCATTGTATTGAACATGTTCTATGCTTTGTATGGACGAAGAGCATGTGCATAATAAACTAATGATTTTAAACTAACCAGAAAGTTCAAAAAATATATTTATAGATGCATGTATTAGATTTGTTTATTTATATCAATTTAATCGTATGATATTTATATTCATTAGCATATTGTGATTTATACGCTATTTAGCATTAGATCGTAAACATATAGTTATATTAAATTTCTAAAAGGAGCCTAGTGATTGAATTTCTAAACATCTTTGATTATTAGCACTAAATAATAGTAACTAATATAATAGAACGTTTTATAATATATAAAAAACTCAAGTGCGAAATGCCAACAACGATTGATTTAATAGAACTTTATCACACTCTTGGAGTAGATTACAATGAGGTTACAAAGAGCACCTGAGAGCCCCAAAAAGTTGTTTCAAGCCTGTCAATGTATTGAGATGAAGTATGCCCGTTCTATTGATATATCAATATGATTGTAAGTAACAATGTGGTCTCACCGTCTTCGCGAATCCTCTCACGCAAAAATGTATGGTTGATTTTTCTCACGAGTGAGTGGCTTAAAGATTTGTTTTATTTCTCATAATACACTGGGATTTTTAAAATATTAATAAATCATAGGTATTTATAGTATTATGTATACCTATAGTTTATAAGTGTTATGTAGTGTGAGATTTTTTTAATGTAAATTTTAGTTAAGTTAAACATATTTAAAATATGTAAGAATAGAATTAATTCTGTATTAATTAATAACTTATACATAAATAGTAAGATTTAAGGTTTTTAATTATTTTGCATAAACATTTCTCATATCATGTCATATTTATGAAATTGACAAGTGCCAAGTAATTTGAAAGAGAGTGAAAGTAGATAAAAAAGCCTTTCGCGACGTCATGACGTCACGAATTACATGTTTATAAACTTTTTCGCGCCATTTCTTCTAGGTGAACAATTTTGCGCGAGTGAGGATCTACGAGGACGTAGGCGAACGGTTGCAATACGCAGATAAATCAGGTTAAGTCAGGAACAGGGGCAGACCAGCCATTGAGGGCGATGGTAGCCGCCCTCCTTGGGCCTCTCAGCCAAAAATAAACTTAAAGAACAACGAAAAATAAAAAAAGATTATTATATTTAATAAATTCATAACACAAGAATCAAAGGGGTCCAATTTACTCTAAGTTAGGGCCTAAAAAGCTCCTTGAGACAAATGTTTGTTAAGTACTTAAAATATTCTTAGTTTGTTAACTAAATGTAGGTCTTTTAAGGCCCCCATTCTTTATACTTAGGCCTTTTAAAGGCCCATACGGAAGTTAATCAAATAAATAAAGCTTGCTGTAATCATTAATACTACTCTAGTTAAAAGTAGACCCCTCTGAGCTCTGAGAAGAATTATAGGAACACCCCCCCCCCAGGGGGCCCCTTGAGATGTAGGTTTAGTCCCTTTAAGGCAAACCCCTCTTCGGGCCTTTTTGGCTCAGTCAGCCACTTGTCAGGAATGCACGGTTCTAAAATTTCCAATAGATAAAATTAATCATGCCCGATTAGAGCCTTGTGGCCCATCTGGGATAACCCCCCCGGAAACCACAATGTGGCAACCGTTACGCTTAAAGTGTAATTTAAAGTTAGTACAGAATATAATTTTTTGAACGATTATCTTATATAAATTGAGAGCGAAACCCGGGATACGAACCCCAGATCTCCGTTGTGTCAAAAGTCACTATAATAACTTTGGCCATAACGACCTCGATAACGGAGGCAGCTAGTTTAGAATAGAACAGTCACTGCAATTCCTAAAAGATCATTAAAAAAATTCAAAAAATCTAGAAACTTCAAATGAAATTCAGTTTTACAAACATAAATATAGTTGTATTTATGTTGATTTACCAAGAACATAAATATTTATTTTTTTCAGTTTTAACAAAAATAATTATCATACTGGGTTAATTTATTAGGTTAAATAAGGTTGGTGCAATATATTTTCTTTTGTAGTTTTACTTTATTTAAATTAGCAAAGGGTGACGCCGCGGCGCCCCGTATTTACACTAGAAGCTTGTTCTGAGAAAAGTCTCGTAAATGACATACAAGGCGACAGGTTCAATAAGATATAATTTTTCACTTTATTAATATACTATGTTCATATCTAAATTCCTTATTGCATTCTCTGAATAATTATAAACAATGTTAACTATTTGATGACATAATCGTTATACGTTAAAATTTTAATTACATTTATTATCTTAATTATGTTTATAACATAAACATATATAAACATGAAAACGAGTTTAATAATTGGCGAATAATACCATACTCGTGATATTGTCAGTGGCCCACTTTTCTTAACTATTTTTATTATAGTTGACTTCCAGTATCTTATTACATAATATTTTTATGCATTATCATGTTGATATGCACTTTAAATTGTTAAAAAATAAATCTTTTAGAAAAAACTATTAATTGAAATATTATCACAATTAATTATTTA
Source organism: Microvelia longipes (assembly GCA_018340805.1). Lineage (NCBI taxonomy): Eukaryota > Metazoa > Arthropoda > Insecta > Hemiptera > Veliidae > Microvelia > Microvelia longipes. The sequence goes on from JACMZG010000002.1 coordinate 3,558,355, forward strand.
TGTAATTAATTTTCTTATTTTAAGTCCCAACAAATTATTTGTGTTTAGTTTTGTATCTACGATAAGTATGGTATTTAACTGTAACTTAAATTTGTATCTGCAATTTTGTACTGCTTATTTGATTATAATATCAAATAAAGGTGTTCAGGTTACCTTTTGACGTTTCAAAATTGAACCAATGAGGCTTCTCTAGTAATACTATCTATATGGTTTGTTGTAATTAATAATGTATATATAAAAAAGAATGAAATATTAAACTATAAAAAAGCAGTCTCTTTATTTACCCTGATGTTCAGGAATGAGCATTTACTTTTAAGAATATTTGTATTTTTAAATTTTATAATATTTTATCTACTCCTTGTATTGTAAGTTCTACATACAGTCTTGTTATCTTACACTGTAAATGTACTTTTACTCCCTAGGGAGGAAAAGTGAAAGTGTTGCCAACTTGACAGAATTGTTTAGTAAAATTTTTAGGAATTTTAGGAAATTTTTAGGATTTTTTTCGGTGTTATGTTGGTACTACGGGTAGAATATACAATATACACACGCTAATGTTTAAATTACAAATATAGTATTACACATTATTCTATTGACAGCTTACAATAAAATAATGTGAAGATAGTGGCTTTATTCTCTCTTGATCAGAGTAACAGCCAAAATGTTAGTTAACTCCCTCGGCAAGCCTCGGAAGCTAACTAGTTTATCTCACTCGGCCTACCGGCCTCGTGAGCTAATAAAGTTTCCTCCTTCGGCGCTGCCTTAGGACGAAACTTTAACTTGAGCTGTAAAACTTACTTTCATCCCTTGTTGCATAAATAACTATTCTTTAACTTGGTGCATTTTAATTTATTTTGATTTCATCTTTATAACTAAATCTAAAATATGTATCTTTCCAAAATCTATAAGGCAAATATCTTACCAAACCATTTAAATCCAATTATCTACTACCCAAGGGACAGTCAGCCCTTCCTCCAAATCTAGGGATTCTTAATCCTTCAACAATTGATCCTACCAACAGTTACATGTACCTCCAAGAATCTACAACCATTTTGACATGTTGAATCTAATTATCTTTTACTTAGCTTTCTACTACAACTCGTAACACATTTCTGCTGAATTACATCACGCCACTCGTCATCCTTCTTTTCATCATATTTATTCTGCATTTTCTAGGGGCTGATTTACACTCAGTCCCGGACCAGGCTCAATACTGTGAACATCAAGTAGGTATCGAGTTTCCCGCATTATCTGAGCTTACGTACGCGGTATCGAACTCAGCCAACTGATTAACTGTTGAACAAATCGTCTCATCCAAATATGCGTCATCTGACTTGTTACAACTTTTACGAGCCTCATAATCTTTCAACTTGTATAACATTAACTTTGGTTGTATTAAGCTTTGTATATCGTTCAAATCTAATCTTCTCTTAACTTAACGTTATCGCTTCCTTATTCGACCGTGCTTTCCGCCGTGTCGTGGTCGCGAACTGTGTGAGGGCAGAACATTAGGCCTCTCCAACGTTCAACTTTGGTGCTTTTGTAATACAACTCTAGAACAGAATCAAAGCAGCTGTTTCCATGTCTTCTGTCACACTACTACTATCATCTGGACTCATCTCAACATAAGTCTAGAAATATCTTGCAAGAAGGACGTAAAACCCTTTTTATCTATTATCTAACTTATCCTCATTAATTATCTTACAGGTTTTAGACTTATTTATTGTTTAATTAATGTTATTATATTATATTTTAATATTATCTGAATTGTCAACTTATCAAAGTCTCTTTAGTGTGTTTTACCTTATCCACCAGACAGGAGGTGTTGACAGGGCCGGCAATCTATGTAACAGTAAGTTTGTCGTCAGGTGGAGAATTTCGACACCCTGTAACCTTACACCTGATGTTAATATAATTATAATCTTTTTTGTTAAATGCTTAATTTTCATTTATTAAAATGATTGCTACCATAAATCCAGCAAATCAGCAATATTGTGGTTCATCCCTTGCGATTAGAGTTAGGGGTGGTTTTTATCTGATGTAATGCAAGAAAAATGCTTAGAGCTTTAATTTTTGTAGCTTAACCCTCTTTTAGTGGATTTTCATTAAAATTGATACATTATATTTAAACCCCTTTTAGATAAGCAGGTACTAGAGGATAGAGTTAGAGGTATAGAAAAATGATAAGTTGGAATTTGGAAGAGTTACTCATTCCAAATGTAACTCACTGCCAATGGACCATCTGACATATTTTGATTTGAAGCACAACGGGACAACAGGTAAGAAAGCAGTGTGCCATGATTGCGTTATTACCGTTTTTTCAGCGAAATTAAGGGAGCCGAACAACTTTGGAGTTTAAGTATTGGAGAACGGGAAAAGTTTGTATTTTTCCACTTTTCTATATCGATCATGCTTAATAGTTATCTTATCTCCATTTTTTTAATTAAATTTACTATCTACGATAAATTTATTTGACACGGTGCTCATCCTGGCGTAGTGACTTGTCAGATTTGATAAGAGGAATCACCCAGTATAGTGATACTCCTTGCGGTGTGGCAAGGCAAATGTTATTTCATTGTTATTTAAGAATTTGGCTTGAATTTGTTCACTACAGATTTCAAAAATAAAAAAAAGTTAGGTAACTCAAATTTGGACAAATGGACTTATTTTAACGAAACATCGTTTGTAATCAAGTCTTATAGGAGAAACAAGTAATTAGACTTTGCGCCAAATTTAACTTGGAGTTGTAAAATAATGCCTTTATTAAATTTGAACGAAAATTTTGATAAAATAGTTTCTTTTTATAAAAATGATTTTTGGTGATCGTTTAAAAAGTTCTGAATCAGGCATGACCTCAGTCTAATAAGATGTCTGTGGCAGCACAGTTCTCGAGATAGTTTACAAATTTCTCTTAATTATAAATTCTCTTTTTGTTCCTTCTATGTCGTCGACTCCCTAAGCTACATTACCTCTAAAAAGTCGGTAAAACCAGTCATTAAATATAATTTGATATTGAACAATTAAAAATGAAATTGAAATAATTCCATATTTTAATAATCTTTAGTTGCACTATAATAGAACAAAGTATTGCATGTCGACTTAACTAATAATTCTATGAAATTCCTTATAATCATGCATGGCACTCGAGGTAACGAATTCATCATTTAACAATCAACGGATCAATTAAATTAAATTATTATAATTGTATTGTTGATTCCAAGGTTCAACTGATGAGACATGAGAATCAGTTGAGAGCACAGAAGAGACTAGATTTCATTACATTAAATAAACTATATTTCACTGCTTACACATAGCATTGCTAAAACATAGAAAAAGAAATTATTAATTTCTTTTCATAATGAAATCTAGTCTCTTCTGTTACCTAAACTGATTCTCATCTAGTATTATGGAGTTAGTTATAATTATTGATAATACTGATGAGACATATTTCATCATTTTGTTCGATATCGTACATAAGCTTGCTATTTCATCTTAAGTTGCTCTAAAGTTTTATTACAGTATTGCTATTATTCATTTATAAGATTGAAATTAATTAAACCTAGTCGGAAAGTATAACCGCTGGTGTTTTAAGGCTTTCTTAAACATGATTAGATTACAACAAAATTAAAAGGTTTAACTGATAACCTAAATCGTAATCTTTTATGATTAGATCATAAAATTGCATGCTCCGAAGGATATAATATACGGTAATACTTTTAAACCTTTGCAACCCTTAAGTTGTAACACCCTTAAAATTTGGTTACCTAAAAATAATTATGTCCCGCGTACCGAGACCTCAATAAGGTTCTGGTTCTGACATTTTCAGGACGAGCGTAAAAAAGTAGTAATTGAACCAAAATTAAATTGTTTAGTATTTTCAAACAAATAAAAATTTTATTCTGAAGCATCCCATAATTGCTTTACAACCGGCAAACTTTGTGCATGAGTAAAATTAACAATCAAAATTTAAATTCTCTACAAATAACTCAGGTAAGAGATCTGTTTAACTGAACCAATTTACACACTCTCCTTACTTAAAATAAGAATTGACCATAAATTACCCCTTATACATCCACAAGGTAGATTGTGTAGTCATTCCGCATAGCTGTTATGTATAGAGTAGTAAGTATAATCTGTGAATGTGAGGCGTTTTTAGGACACACATCAAAGATAAATATATTACCAACACTCAATATTTATTGTTTGTTATCATATATAATAACTTGAATCCATGAAAGTAAGAAGTACACAAATTATCACTCATGCTGCATAAGGAAACATACAAAAATAATATTTGGAAAATATATATACACAATGGTGAGTTTTGTGGCGCGCTCTGTCTCAAGTCCGGGATCAAAGCAGTCTGCAGTTTCACCTTCATTTATTAATATTTTATTCTATAGTCATTTCCTTATCCGTTTTCATAGTATTTAATGGTAGCTGATCATCGTGGTTTGTCTAATTCTTTGATTTCTGCGAATTTATGTATACTTTTTGTGTCTTCATATTTCGCTATGGGTATATGATTGCAGTGCGACGTTAGAGCGAAATTCTCGCTGAGTCATTATTGCGGGTTAATGACGTCTATAGACTGATTTTTGTACAAATTTAGAACTCTCTAGCAATTATACACTAGGAACTACGATGGTAACAGACACACATACAGACAGACAAATTTGTGAAAACCACTCAGGAGGTCCTAAATCACCTAAAACGGATCATTTCGGTGACATCCCGGTTTCGGCTGTTTTTTAACACAATACTTTTCCTATATACCTGCCGTATAAATGAGGAAAAGTAAAAAAAATAACAAATAAAAGGCTAAATAAAAAGACGTACCATCTTTCAACTGCACGGTTCCTAAGTTATTGATCTTTCAATTGAGAAAGTTAGCATTGTCAATAAAAGGAGAGATTCAACAAAAAGGCATAAAAAGTTGTTTGCGCTAAGAATCGAAATAACAAAATTTGAATGAAATCTTTGATCTTTAAATTCATATAAGGTCTGTGACATGAATATATGTCACTGCCCCCTCGATATCTTCTTTTCTCTGTAGTAGATACTGTGTTCTGTCTTTTTGTAAACATAGTTAGACAAATAGATATAATATAGAATGTTATACATATAAATAAAAGTTATTAATTACTTATAATTAGGAGGGATAGGTCAAACTGAATAAAACAAAAATGTTGTACCAAATTAAAATATTATTTTTATTTACCTCCTGATACGTTATATTAACATAACATAATTTTCTCTCAACATACACCGAAAATACATCTTGTCATGAATATAAAAAGAATTCTTCTTCCTTACGGCACTAGCCCCTATAATGAAAGATTTTTTTTCCCCTGATCACGAAAGCTATATATATATATATATATATATATATATATATAATATATATATAATATATATATATATATATATATATATATATATATAAATATATATATATATATATTTATTTATTTATTTATTTTTTATTTATTTATTTATAAATATACAAATATACATTAACACGCAGAAATTAGATATTTGGACAATACAGGACGCTATGAACTAATATGGACTTGAAATCAGAAAAGATAGGGCTAAGGAAAGTAAATCTAAAGAGGGTCAGTAATACGAATCACTTTTTTGTTGTTTACACATTATTTTTAGAACGGATATAAATATTGTTTAATCAAACTTGGAACAAATATCAATTTGGGGACAAAACGAACCCTATTGAAAACTAGGTTTGCTGAGTCAGCCAATCTAAAAAAAATCGGTTAAATTCTTGGCTAAATTTATTCGCCAGGAAAAAGGACTTCATTATTGTTCTAATGGTATGCTGATTGGAATGAAACCGGTCCGGAGTCGATACGACCATTTTGAGGGACCGAAAATTAGAAAAACCGTATTTATTATTACTGGAAACCAAAATCACCGTTAATGAGAAATAAATTTCGAGTAGCGTGTCATTTTCAATGTTTTAGGGCGCTAAATCGAAGAAAACCAGTTCGGAGCAGATATTACCACAAAGTCAAAAAAACTATGGGAATACGCACTTCAAAGAAAACTTATCCGGCATACGGACCTCCGCGCCAGAAATGTTTGGTAATATAACTTCATGCGTGCCAAATTTTAAATCAATCAAATCATTTTTTCGCGCCTTTTGCATTTCTGCAATTTTTGTTGGGTTACTATTGCCGGCTTTGGAAAATACAACCAGACCTCAAGATTGAATTTTGTACCAAGTTTCAAAGTTCTAGTATAAAACACATCGGGAGCTACGATGATAACTGACATAATCACACATACTAACACACAACTTTGTAAAAACAACTCAGGAGGACTTAAAAACATCTAATTTTAATTGTAATTTAAATTGTAATTTATGATTTTATAACATTCATATTTAAATCTATAATATATTTAACCTCATACAGAGGATTACAAATTGGGGTTAGCCCAAAAAAAAATAGTAAATATGATTATTTCTATAATAAATATTAACATGTACGTATTTTTTTAAATATTCCTTGTTTTAACTTATTATTTTCTTATATTATTAGTATTATTTGTATTAGATTTATTAATTCTATATTTTAATTATTTCCAGTCAATATTTATTTTTTAGTTATATTTAATTACTTGTTTTATTTACTTATTATAGATATATATTTATTTTTTAGTTATATTTAATTACTTGTCTTATTTACTTATTATAAATATATTTATTTTTTAGGTATATTTAATTCCTTGTTTTATTTATTTATTATGAATAATATTTAATTTTAAAATGGAATATATAATTTAAATGAAATCCTTTTCATATATACTTAATGAGGAATATAATAAAAATAAATGAAAGTAATAAAAGAATTTGAAAGTCAGTAGAAAAAGAAAATATAAATATTATATTATAATATTACAATAATGTCATTTTATTATGATCACCATTTTATAATTGTCATTGTGATCACCAAAAAAGAAACAAATTGTTATCGTCTAAAGACTAGCGAAGCGAGTCTGAAATAGTAAGAATGAGGGCAGCTGATCGAGTCTAGGAAAAGTTTCTTGATATCCCATACCCGAATTGTAGCCAACTTCCAAAATAAAAATTAGTTCATTTCAGGATTTTAAATTTTATTACATACATTAGGAACAAAAAATGTATCTGCTATGCTGTATTGCATATGCTAAGAACTGTATACATACAAAAAGTTATAGTTAAATTAAACTTAAGTTTATAAATTAAGGTTATTTTCTAACTATGCATTAACTATAAATTTCCAAAAGAAATTTCTAACGGTTTATAAATACTTTTTTTTTCAAATCAGTAAATCAATTTCTAGTAAATAATAATACATTTTCAGTTTTCCAGACGTAAAATTTCTACGAATTCCTAATACAGATCCCGGTAGTGAAATTATTTATCATATAATTGGCCTAGTTAGACGATTTTTTTTGTTCTCTCGAATTTAGAATTTGTTTTAACCCAAGATATATTAAACTGCATATAAATGCATTAGTTAGTAAAGTTGTGAGGTCTTTGCTCTCAAATGAGAAGCTGTGTCTTCAAAGATTACATCAATTTTATTGGTGTTTTAATAAAAACTGATCAAAAATATTGTTATCCATAGCTACCTATATAATTAAGTGATATAAGTAAGATTCAAATAAATCAGGAAAGATTAGTTCTAAACTCTTTAGTAGGTAATTAATAATTCCCGTTCAAAGCCTTGCGGTGCATCTGGGATAATCCCTCCAGAAACCACCTCATGTGATAGTGGCAACCGCTACGCTCAAAGTCTATAATCTAAATTTGGCGATAATTAATTTGAACAAACATCCTTTATGTAAACTCGGAGCTTATGTAACCTGCTTATGTAATATTATGTAACCTGGATGCTAACACTTTTAACACCGTCGACCACGGAGGCGGTTTTTAAGTAGATATAAATTCTACTGATCTGAATTATGAGAAATAAAGAATTTGAATAAATAATTACATGCGGTGATTTTAGCAGTGTTGGTTAGAGGTGGTTAGAGGTTTGATGTAATGTAACTTTTAACTTATGTCTAATTAAGTTTAAGTTACGGTAACTATGGGTTATAAATAAAAAAAATTCTGGTACGGAGGTCCTCAAGCCGGGCGAATTTTCTTTGAAATGCGTGGTTTCTAGCTCATTATTCCATTTTTGCTCAAGATTCCGGTATATTTACAACTTATTATTAATTTTTTTATTAATTAAAAAAGAATTCGCATATTTATCTTATATGATATACGATGCATTAATCTATACTGTGACTAATTGAATCTATAACATCATTCGGACTAATTTAAAACTATTTTTATGCTTTTTCAGCACATTTTCTTAGACAAATTCGAAAAAAATAGACAAATATAAGTTAAATAAAGATAAGTTGCGACGCTATTGCTCAGGTTATACAGTATTTACCAAAAACTTATGTAAGAAACAATTGATGAGTAAGAATTTAAGAAAACCCATTCCAAAGAATTCTAAAGAAATCCCGTATTTTAAACTTTTTAGTCACATAAATTGGTCGTATTGACTACGGACCGAATTCATATGATTCAGCACCCCAAGAAACACAAATAATGGTTCTTATTTTTAATAATCTGGTTTTAATAGGGTTCGTGTCCTTCCCATAGCTAATTTTTGTTTTTACAAATATTAATCCGTTCGACATATATACATACATACATACATACATATATATATATATATATATATATATATATATAATATATATATATATATATATATATATATATATAATATATATATATATATATATATATAGCTTTGCAAAACGTATTTTTTCGTGATCAAAGAAATATAAATCGAAATAACTTCTTTCATTTTCGGCTCTTGTGCCGTAAGTAAGAAGAATTCTTCTACATCCATTAAAATTCGTATTTTCGGTGGATGTTGACTGACATGTAATATCATTATAACGTATCAATCGTAGAAAAAAAGTATTGTATATACAAGTTATAATGCCGACAATAAAATCGTAATTTGTGCTAAGAACAAAATTAAATTTAGTTTTTGTGTTCAGTATAATATGTTGTTCATTTTGGTGCGATCCAATACATTTTCAAGGATGATTGTAAGATTTGATTATATAGAAGTGAAATAAAGTAAAATAAAAGTTCGACGAGAAGGTTATCCGTTAAATACGATCGTCTCTAAAGGTACACACACAAAAAGACAGCGTATCGGGGGATCCATTTAGATTCCATCTCCCTAGTTCTAGCGTATGCGATCGGTTCCCCTCCGCATGGTTCATACAGCTTAAATTACCGTATTGAGAGATCGTACTCTATACGATACGCGGATCTAAAGTGTGTGTGAACGTACTAATTTTATAAACAATAGGGTCTGGGAGATTATAAGAAGGTCGATTTTTGTACCAATTTTAGCAATAATAGTGATTTTGTTTCCTAAAATTCTCTAAAACTGATTAAGTTAAGACTACATGTCATTTAAAAGGGTTAAAAATTACTTCTTTAAAATATTCAGGTGATGTTTGATCCTCTGATAATTATTCAGTTGGCTACTTAGATAATCAATTTATCAAAGTAGACCTAATTTACAAGTTGATCTAATAATTAAAAGAACCCTTCTGTGACGCACGTCGCATCAATTTTGAAAAATTCCACTTGAGATGTGATCTAGATGTGATCTTAGATCATCTTGATTTAAATACCGAGACACATTTCCATCCTTGCCAAGTCATTTCGTAACGAGGACAGTTTTACTGCATAATTAGTTTCAAAACTATTCAAATCACCGATACATTTAATCTCAGTCTAGAACCTCATTTGGAACAAAAAATTAATCAGCTTATAAATTATTTGTAATACATTAAAACTGCATAAATTGGTTATTTATAACAAAAGAAGAAATTATAATACAAGTATTGTCACTGTTGCAATTGTGGAGCTTTCAATCTAGATCCTCATAACATATTATTATAATAAATCAAAATAATTCTGGCGCGGTGGTCCGCATGTCGGGCTAATTTCCTTTGGATGCGTGTTTCCGTGCTTAACAACAATAATGGTTGGAATGATAATTTTTATAGTTTACATCATATAAGTTTACAACTACTAAATAAATAATTCCGGCGCGGTGGTCCGCTGTCGGGCGAATTTCATTTAGAATGCGTGTTTCCGTGCTTAACAACCTATTTCTTGCTTATGCAAGAACCATGCCCATTGCGTGGTTCCGGTTCATGCTTTAGAACCCAAGCAGTTACTCAATTGTCAAGCACTGCTCGTAACTCATATAATATATATATATATATATATATATATATATATATATATATATATATATATATATATAAATATATAAAGTTTCGCGAAGCGTATTTTTTCGTCATTAGGGACCTCTAAAACGGATTTGTGTCGTGGTTCGAATTCCGCCATGACAAAGGAAATTCGCTAAAACAAGAGGCTAAAGGGCTTTGCTTTCTTTGACGCCTTGTTGCGGCCTCTTGGCCGTACACGGCGACGGCGCCGACGTTGGGGGCCGTTTCACGGTCACCACGACTCTCTGTAGCAACTTCGTGGCCATAGGGTTGTTGTTCTATTTCAGTTTGTCATATTAATAGTTTATATAAATGGCATTCTGTCACAATATAAGCTAGTTTTCAAATATATTCATAAAAAAACCTGATTGGTTAATATTTCGTTATATATGTCAATGCTGATAATAAAATGCGATCCGATGACAAATACACCTTAATTAGACTATTAGACAGATACGTAGAAATCAAAGGAAAAATTCGTCATCCGAACAGAAGAAGGCATTTATTTCTGCTATGTTATTGATCGCATAATTTATAAACCAACAAAGCTCAAAAACATTATGTCACCTAAACGTCAGGCCATCATTTGAGAAAATCAGTTTATTCCATTATTTTTAAATTCGCCTGCGGAGCATATTTTTTACGTTGTTCAACTCAGACAGACCGTATTCAAACGAAAGAAACAAAATGAGGGCGTATGTATTATTGATTAAGGTAGAATTTTCTAGAACTCGTGGTAATAGTAGGCCGAAAAAATAATACCTAATTTGAAAATAGTGGGCCACTTTAAATAATCTCAACGTTTTAATTATCGATTGGTTTTATATACAGGACACTGAGTATAATAACACACATTTGCATCGGGTATAAATTGTAACATTTCTCTCAGTATTATAGTTGATAAGCAGAATCTATTAGTCTAACACCCTAACGGTATATTTCATGTGTACTTTATACAATGCTTATTTGGCTTGTCATTTCAAAGAAATGAATTTTCAATGCCAGCAAGTGTTCCTGCTTCATTTAAACTTTCGACCTATCTCTATTAATGATAAATAAAAGTGTCTCCACATAATTAATTTATTAAAAGACAAAGCCGGCTTTCAACTACAAAAAAAGGTCATCATCAGAGTCTAACAAAAAAAAAATAAACAATATAATACTATACATGAATAAGTGAAACAAAAATAAAACTTAAACATACTCCAAAAGTATCTCTATTGTCTCAATTTTCTCTAAAAGTTTTTAAAGAATTCTTAAGTTATCAAATAAACTTTTCAAAAAAATTGGATTGGGTTTAGGAAAAATTACTCAACATACAAAGCTCTTAAAACTATAGCTGACGATATTTACGATGCTTTTGAAAAAAAGAAGTAGTATTGGTTGCTTTGTTGTGGGATGTATCTAAAGCTTTTGATTCATAAACGTTCTAATGCTTTAAACAAAACTGATTAGTTGTGCTATTTGAAGATTTCCTCTGGAGCTTATAATATCTTACCTTACCATTAGGTTTCAGCTGGTCAGGCTAAATAGTAAATCATCTATGGAGTACCACTAGGCTCAGTTCTTGGTCCCATACTCTGCCTCAATCCCCATAAATTGCAATAATTACAACCAAAAGAATGTAAGATTTGCTGACGATACTACATACTTTGTAAAAAATGCTGCCAACAGAGGGCAAATGTTAGTAAAAAAAATTACAGTCATTAAACTAGGTAAGGATTGATTTTCAACCAACTCTTTAACTCTGGATGAAACTAAAAGCCGAGCTCTTATATTTTCATTTAAAGACCCTTACAGAGGTAGTTAAAACTCCTTGGTGTTACATTTGATTTATTTTTGACCTGGGATATTAGCATATTGCTATTCTTGCAAATAAACTCGTCAGTTTTATATTTATTAAGAAATTTATCTGAAGTGTTACTTATAGGGACTCGAACATCCAAAATGCACCGCCAAATTTCGGTGTATTACGGTTCTTTCTACACAAGCCTTTTATTGTATTGCACTTTTTGGGGAATTAGTGCAAATGCCCAACAATTTTTTTTAATCCAATCTCATTTTCTTTGAAAAATTGTTAAAAGAGCCTTACGAACAATTCTTAAACTCGACTTTTCTTACTCTTGTAGATCATATTTCAAAAAAATATTTCTCTCATTACATTACCATGCTCAGTTGTTTACAACCTCCTTATTTCTGTTTATAATACTGATAACCTTATCAAAATTATGAGTGATTATTCCTGCCTTTTTATTGCTTGGTGATATCTTTAACACCAAGCAATAAAAGTGTAGTCCCTTATTTTAGATTAGATAAAACTTTTAAATCGTTACAAATTCTTGCTATAAGATTGTTTATCTGCTTAGCTCCTACTACTCAACAATTTGAGATCAAAAGTTTTACAAAAGAAGGATTATTTAATGCTTGAAGCATTTCATTGTATAGAGCAGAGACTATAGATACTTAAACAGTAAGACTGTCGACTCAATGGTGGGAAAATTTGGATTCCGGTCGACGCTAGCGCTGCGGCGGACCTACCTTTGAATTGAGTGGGCGTGTCTTGATTTCCCGCTTTATGCCCACAGTCAGTTTGAAATTTAATTTTTATACTTTGTATAGTTATACTTCTAACTAACCCTACCACTTTAATCTTACACAGAACACTTGTGATTATTTTTAAGTTTTTCATTTAAGTAATTTATTAATTTAATTGATTTAATCAGGTAATAATGAAATAGTGGCTAAAGTTTTACAGGTGCTAAAAGATAGATTTTGGCATTTAATGCAGCCTGTATTTTAATTACATTGGCGAGATGCGCACATGTAATTACCTGATAAAATCGACTAAATCAATCAATTAATTAAATGAAATATACTTATCTGCCATCATTAGCGTTCTCTGGAAGTTTTAAAAAGGTTTCTATTTACTTTTAGTTTCTGAATTTTGGAAATACAGAACATGCAACGGCCAACCGTTTTTGTAAAAAATGTACAGAAAACAATCAATTTTATAATAATAATAAATGTAGCTGTCATAACCAAGAATTGTCATGGTATTCATAAATTTATTTATAAAAATATAATCAGTCATTTTTGGAAAGCTATTGGGGTTAGTTCATAAGTTGTCCGCACCGGTCCGCCGCAGCGCTATTTTTAGTAGCTTGCGATAATCGAATCCAAACTTTTCCTCATTTAAGTTAACCCCCCCTGGTATAGAGTATAGATGACTTTATTGACACATGCAATATTTGATTGTAAATTGTTTGTTTACTTTTATTAAAAGTAATAAAAATGATTTGAATGAGCACTAGTGGAATTGTTTATAATGAAAGGAACGAAGGAAAGAGTCTCTCCACAAAACAATAATTTATTCAAAGCGCTTTCAACCTACATGAGGCCATCGTCAGTGCCAGGGATAGTTATAAGAAAACAGCTAAAAGAAAGACATTATATATCTATCACGGCTCACCGACATCGGTGAGTTGGAAAAGAAGAGGAAGAATATTACTAATTCTATTTAGTTTTTACGTTTATAATATCTTTCTTTTAGCTGTTTTCTTATAATTATCCCTGGCACTGATGATGGCCTCATGTAGGTTGAAAGCGCTTTGAATAAATAATTGTTTTGTGGAGAGACTCTTTTCTTCGTTCCTTTCAGTAATAAAAAGTTCTCTATAAGTCCTAGAACATGGTAAAGTTTTAAACAAGTGAACATTTTGAGTATTTACAATGCTTCTCTCTCCCTTTGTTAGTTGTCCGACTTGCAAATATGTATACTTGGAACTTACCGAGTATTAAAACCGGTTCTTTTTATTTTATTTGTCTTATGATAAACAATTATGAAAAAATAGAAGAAAGTTAAAGTATATAACAATCTTTTATGCTTTTAGCATAAAGCTAAGAGTAGTTTTTTTTTATTTAAGGATCATAAAAAATAATAATAAATTAATTTTATGATAACAATGATGAGCAGAAAAGGTTTGGCACAAGTGAAAGTGAGTCCGTTATTACATGGTCAGTCCGTGTCTAATCATTGTCTAATGATTATTAGGATCCCAAGGACAGCCTGTGATTTATTAGGGGGACACAGGTAGTCAAATATCAGCCCAAGTAGCTCTCCCTGCTAGACACCGTCTTTATTCAAAATTTAAATAAAAGGATGCGACTTTTTATTACCTTGAAAAATGGAGTTTAAAAAAGTAGGCAATTTATATTTTTATTGAGATATTTTACTGGCCATTGCACAATTTTTTGAATAATAAGAATTTAGAACAAAAAGAAATAAAAGATAAAGTTAGTTATCATCAAAGTTGAATCCTGCCTTTTTATTTTTAAAAAGGGTTTTTATTTTTAATTTTTTTTTATTTCTATTAATCTATATTTTTATATTAATAATTTTTATTCGTCTTTAGTCAATTTTTAAACTAAATTATCCTAATGATGTCTTTGGGGAATAAAAGAATAGTAAACAATAGTTTTTGAAATGGTGAATCGAATAAGGCTGGTTTTAGATAAATCGGACCAACCTAAAAAAATAAATGTTAGCAATTGATGTCTTAAAATTTTATAAATAGGTGGTTAAGTGTGGTGTGCTTAAATAGGGTTTTTGTGTGCATAATCATTTGGAACAACAAATATGGTTCACGTTGAGCCGAGGAGATCAAAGGCCCGTCTGGTAGGCTTTTTTATTTCAGAAGTCGCTACATGTATAACAATCAGCCAAATTCAATAGAAATATAATTATTCTTCTAGTAAATAATTAAATGAAATAATTAAATTAAAATTCTCTCCACAAAATAAAAAATAAAAACTTTAGTGGCACAGCGCTTTCAACCTAGCTAGAGGCCATCATCAGTGAAAAACAGTAGAAGAAATAAAAGGAAGACGAGTGAGTCTATGATTAAGCTTTAGATATTAGATTCAGACTCATATTTCATGAATTCTTCTAGTATTTCATGTTTGACGCGCTCTGACGCTTTACAGCACAGGTTGATACAATCAAATGTCAATATGTTTAAGATCTTAAAAGGAAATATAGTGGATCATTTGTCATTTGGTTCAAAGTTCAACTCGATAGGTACAATTTTCAATTTTATACTAATTTAAAATTTTTATAATAGGACTATAATAGGACAGTCCAACAATTTTTATTTGCGGGGTAGCACATCTAGCCCTAAAGATTAATTTTTTGTGCCATACTTTAATTTTCTAGCACGGCAACAGTGGGAATAATGCATGACAAAGTCACACATACACAAACATGATAAAAATTGCTCAAAACAATTTATGATTATAATATAAAATCTCAATTTCTTGCTTAGCAAAATACTTATTCTAAATACCAATCTCGTTTCGATTTTTCAAAGAATATATATAATTTATCCAATGTCCGGGACATACCTATTAACTCGCTTTGTTCGCCTTCAGAAAATGAAGTTTATTAATTCTTAGGTTGGTATATCTTCAAAGTCTAGTATGTTAAGTAGGCTAAATCTTAGTATTCCAATCAGAAATATAATTGTGCGAGAGACACCTAGGAAATGTAACAAGCAAAATGCAATGCTACATCTGGCAACTGTTCCATCATTCGACATTCGTCATCATTGATGGCTCGAAATAATGTCATGTCCCACTCTGTATCGTTACGTCTAACTCAAATGAAATGGTAGTATCAAATGATATATGTTTTGCTTGCCATGCATGATGGCGGTAAGAGAGCACCGATCGTCTCTGGTAAGTACTTCACATTATATTCTTCGGAATTAATTGAAGGTCAGAGTGAGTAAAGGCTCTTGTCGGCGCCCTGATGAGTTAGACGTAACGAAACAGAGTGGGGCATGACATTATGTCGAGCCATCAAGTATGACGAATGTCGAATGATGGAACAGTTCCCAGATGTAGCATTGCATTTTGCTTGTTACATTTCTAGGCGTCTCTCGCACAATTATATTGCATAATTTATTAAATTTAAATAAATGTTGATTATGGAAATAAAGATTATTATATTATATTTATTTGAAATGTACCCCCCTACATATTATTTGCAGGGTCCCGAGGAAATAATATTAGAATATTAAAGGATTCTTGGATCTTAAGAAAAAGTTATGAAGTATAACAAAGAGACTAATACAATTAACTATTTAAGTTATAAAGTAGTCAGATAAAATAAATCAAATTTAAGATTTCGGCCATATTTTCTTCTTTTTGCTAAAATTTGTATTTTCACTCTATTTAACAACTTTTTCTTCTTTTTTTAAAAAAATGCGCACTTTTTACTTCACTTTCTTTGTCCTTATAATGACACCGTTTAAGAAGGTATTACTTCAATCTCGTTTCGATTTTACTTAGATTATAGAGTTTATCCAATGTCTGGGGCATAGCTATTAACTTGCTTTGCTGGCCATCAGAAAATGAAGTTTATTAATTCTTAGGTTGGTATAACTTCGAAGTCTCATATGTTAAGTAGGCTAAATCTTAGTTATCCAATCGAGGTGACTATTATTCAGTGACAACTTAATAAACATTACATTTAGTTCCTTTCGAAATAAGATGAAAATTAATTTAAATTTCTGTCAAGAATAATAAATACTTTATGAAAAAATAAGGAAGAAGGCGAAAAATGTAAAGCAATAAGATCTAGGTGGCAAGGAGTAATCGAATGCAGTTCGGCGTAACATCCCGTAAATTATTCACATTACAAAGATCTGGGGTAACTAACTGTTCTTTTAGTGTTTAATATACGAAAAATTGAAATTCGTTTAATATCATTAAACTAAATAGGGAGTGGAAAAATCTGACGTTTAGCTTTCTCGAAAAACTGTCCAGGAAAAATGAATATGAATGTTTTAGAGACCAGTGTTGCCAACAGGTGAATGCTATTAGGTGAATCCATATTACGTATTCGGCGTCCTCTGACCTGTAGAAACAGTTAACTCATTAATAGTTATAGATTTTCTAGATATTCTAATTTGGACTTTGTTTATAAGAAATGTTTGCTGAATTTAATTAATTATTTTTAAACAAATGTTATATACGAAAAGATTCCACGAGGAATGATTATGTAAGCATTGTTTTGTGAAAAACAGCTTTTAACTACAGATACGGTTATATTACATAATTATTTACAAACATTAACAAGCATACTTAAAATTTAACAGTACCCATGTACCTATAAGTTTTTACAGTAAATATTCATAAAATATACTTTTAATTTTTTTAGTTTAGCAGCGACTGGCCTTCTCGCGAAACATAGAGCTATTATTACTAGAGATGCCTCTACTGGTTACATTTAAAAACAACGAAAAAGTAACCAGAACACCTCCTTTTATTACTATTATAAAATAAATATTACAAATATATATTAGAGTAACTTATGTTAGAGTAACAAACACAAGCAATGTTCGAGAAACCGACTAGAAGAGCTTTATTGTACTTTAATACTCACTGAGCTCCTTGTAGCCCACAAAAGACATTTCGAGCCTCTCGACGTAATGACTATGTTCCCTCTTGTAAAATATCTCTACGCTACGTGGGATATGGTCTTTGTCTATCCTTAAAAAAGGAGAATAGAATGTCCTTTTTATGCTTAGAAAAGGATTGAAAATGACTTATTTTCTAGTCCTTAAAAACACCTTGACTTATTAATCGAGGTTAATTAAGACAGTAAGAAATCACTAAGACACATTAAAAGAAATGTCTCTCCTGACCCATTCCTACTCTTAGTTTACAAATTTAATTTTATAATAATTATTTTTCTAACAAATTGACTTCATTTCTCGTAGTTGCAGTTTCTATAGCTAATTGTATAATTAGCGTTTTTCTGATTTTATTCCTCATCTAAATATATCTAGAAGTTGGATTAAATACTAATTATTGATTTTCGTCTGGATTTGTCATGCTTTTAACTATAAATATAATGCTATTTTGGGAAAATTAATTTAGATTTAATCTCGATGTTTATTTGATTTTTAGTTTGGGAATGAATAAAAATATAACAATTAATAACTAGTACAGTATAGTTATTAGTTAGTACAACAATTCAATTAGAGTATTACGGGTTATTGCAATAAGGCATTACTGAAACCTCGAAAGATACTTGAATCTCCTCTCTGATGTGATTATTTACTGCCATTCCTTAAATGGCTATTGATTTTATTTTGTTAGAATAAATAGATCTTAAGTAATATTCAAAATTGAAAAAGAGTGACCTAAAATTTGGTAACGATAAGAAAATTTAATCAGATATACCCCCCTTACCTGTGTTTTTATCGACTTTTACCGTTTTTTATTACCGACTTAGTCAGTCGGGTATAAAAAATTAGAATTCGCAGTGCTTCCACAAACAAGTAACCCATTCATATAAATACTATTCTATTCATGTAGGTTCTGACGGTCAATAGGGACCCTCCATTAGCACATTTTCAGAAACAAATTTGTTTTTACAAGATATGAATAAGATTGAAAAATATTTTAGCTACTAACGATGCACAATATTTTTGCTTTTTTTAAAAAAAATAACCCTTAAAACATCTTGCACCCTTTAAGAAGTAATGTCAGGGAGTATATATACTCCTTGGTAATGGCTTTAAATAAGACATAAAATGTGTTCGGTAATTAGATTCGCTTCTATTCAAACCATAAAAATGCCAAACCTTCATAAAGCTACCTAATAGCCAAGAATGGACCTTCTAAGAATGAACCATTGATTTATCAGAACAAAAACAAACACTGTCTTACAGAAAATAATACATGGTTTAGGTTCTAATCTTGGTTGCTACGTTTGATTCTACGTTTACATTGTTACTTATTAGTTTTGAGTCTTCTTTACTCTTCTTTCATGGCTTTGGAGATGATCATTCAGAGTTTACATTTATTTGGTAGTTTAGTACAAACAAACTTTTCTATAATACAGTAACTGCTTTCCATGGCTTAGTTAGTTTAATCTCCAGACCCATAATTTGAGTAGTATATGATATGATATAATTGATATCATATCAATACTTGTATATCATATCATACAATATATACTTTGAGAAGTATATGATCAATGTATAATTGATTAGCTTTAGTCTGATGTGCAGGTACAACAATCACATAAACTAAAATGTAGCGAAATTGAATTGTCTGGCCCAGAGATATAGGCCCTAAGCATGTAACTCCCAATTTGTAATTTACTTTTAGATTTTCAGAAAAATCTAAATGAAAATCTCGTTTCGCATTATTATTTCAGCTTTTTCGCTTGCATTTGTTATACCTAAGCCTGATATTTAAAAAAGGCGATAAAAGTTCAATTGGCACTACTTATTCCTACTTATTTGTTTGGAAATCGTCTGCCATGTATGGTTACCAAAATGGGGTTTTCTACGGTAACTTTGAAAAGTGAAATCGGAGCATAACTTCATAGTTATTACTTTAAAAACTTTGTTATATCCCGAACAATTTGATACCAATATTATTGAAGTCCGATCATTTTCTCTTGAACAATCAATTGGCGTACTTAAGAATTATCATCCAATTATAATTAAAAATAAGCTTACGGCAGAATTTATCACTTCCAATACAATTTCAAGGAAAAATTACCGAAAATCAGCACTATTACTATAAAATTGTCCAGGATATGAAACAGTTTCAGAAATGATACATGTACTGGTATGTAAGTTATGCTCCGATTTCACTTTTCAAAGTTACCGTAGAAAACCCCATTTTGGTAACCATACATGGCAGACGATTACCAAACAAATAAGTAGTGCCAATTGAACTTTTATCGCCTTTTTTAAATATCAGGCTTAGGTATAATAATAAAGAACCGCAAATGCAAGCGAAAAAGTTGAAATAATAACCACTTTCTAGATGCTAAAGATTCCTGAAATTTTAAAATTGTTTGTATTTGTAGAAAATTAAATGTATGTGAGGATTGTGTCGATATTTCATTATTTGTTCTTACATGGCAATCTTATAATATATCCCATGTCAAACTATTGCTAAACCGGTAAAACCTATGATATAAAACTGGTAAAAATCATATTAAAGAAAAAAGTCATTGGATTTTTCGAGAAAAAAATTAACAAAGCCCTCATAGTAAATTGTCGAAAAATAACTAGCATTTATACAAAAAATTTAAACTCAAATTATTTTTTTTGTTTTTTTGGTGCATTTTGACTCCAAACTCCAAAAAGAATAGCGTCTAGCGCAGTTATAAAAAAAATATTTCTTGTTTTCAAATTTAAAAATCTTAAATTTTAATTATTGGGGCTTGAATTGAAAAATCTCAGATTTAATTAGCGGCATGTTTTTCACGAAAGTTAGTTAATACTGTAGCAACAATTACCAGGGGTTCTGTGGCCGAGGTGTGAAACGCCCCTGTCTCTCCACCATTTAATAAACAATAGTTTCAGTGGAGTCCATGAGATATTGTGCATAATTTTGTTTAATAATAACTTTTATAGAAAAAATAATAGGGGTAGTTAATTAATTAAACATACTACGATATTTCAGGTATTAGTACCCTTTATTTAGACGGGAGACGAATGCTTGTTTAAAGTCTTGCGGCACAGAAATAGGGATCAGAAATAACTTATCTACGCTGTAGATGCAACCGATAGGCATACTAAGTGATCTAAAGTTAGCGATACTTTATTTGATTTAACCTACCTACCTCTAAAGCGGTATTTTGTATTAAGAATTCGCTGCAATCTACTACGCTATTACAATATGTTACTAATTACAAAATTAGAGCAATAGATATTAAAATAGTAAGAAAAGCTTCTCCATTTGACGGGGGGAGAAAGCGTCTGGTTGGCGCCTATGGAAACTAGATGTAACAAATTTGAATACTGTTTGCGGCGGGTTACTTCCCGCTTCTGGACATACATGCATAAACACACCAACTCTGTTCAATATTAAATCAGTTTATATTCACATTTTATGTCCCCATTTTTATTATTTGAAAATTTTAATCAAAATAACATTTTAAATTCAACAAGTAGTTATTTGTCCCAAAAACATTTGGGTATAAGAGGTTATTTATAAAGTTTCAAATAAAAATTAACATCAAAGAGCATATACAACTAGTATATACTATAATATATTTACTATATATATTTTCTTTCATACACCTTGGAAAAAAGATTATATGCATAGTTTGGCGACTCCCCTTGAAAAAAATCGTTAATGAGATGAGGCTATATTGTGAATGGTATATGGACCCTAAAAGTAATTTAGTAATCCATTTACTAGGCGAAATTTAGTATAGTAATAAACATATATTAGCCTTTACAGCTGTGGACATTTGTGTGTCATCATCCAACATCAGCCTTACATTGGACCCAATTTAGGTAATTAACCGTAAATTAAAAAAAATGCTGAAACATTTCGACTACTATGTTTTTGTGGCCTAGGTTCGAATCTTGGCATGGTCAGAAATTGTTATCGTATTATCTTTTCCTATACACCACAGGTAATATGGAAAAGTGTATCTTGCTTACACTAAATACCTATGCTATGAGTGATACATATGTGTTGATTTCACTTTTATTATTGAGAGCAGAAGAATTGCTAGGCTAAAGGGTTAATTCTACATATGGCAGCTTATTTCCATTAAATTGGTGTTGTAACATGATGGCGACATTTTAATTTGGTTTGTTAACCCATATTAATATAATGTCTGCAGACTATATATGTAGCCCACTTCATAGAGGTAGTTATCAATGAAGTTACCTATCTATTCTCTATTGGTGATAAGTAGGATTAAAAACCAGAGATAAAGGGACTTATTTGTTTGTCAAACCTTGTATAAGTATGTAACACACATCTTAAACGACATAACTTTATTCTCCATGTGTAACATAACTTATTCTCAATAAGTTGGATTACAGAGCAGACAGAAACGGGACTTATTTGTTTGTACACCAATTAGTCTTTAGCCCACATTTTAAAGGTTATTAGCTCTATTCTTTATATGTGATGAGTTGGACTACAGAGCACAGGGGACTCATTTGTTTTTCAGTATTAGTAAAATGTCTACTTCTCAGAGGCTAGTAAACTTCTCTGCGATTTATAAGTGCCTTTATTTCATTTTTATCTCAATGACTTATCTTCTTTATGAGTAACATTACAGAGCGAGAGATAAGGACCCAAGTGTACATATGTAGAATACAAAATCTAATTCAGCGGCGGCTTCAGTCATTATCAATGGTTAATTCCCACATAAAACTCAATTTCTACAACTCCATTTATAGACCACAATTTTAAATAACTAAAGTCTGGGGAAAACGACAGACTCATGTTCTTGCTTTTATTAGACAATTTTAAATAAATCCATTATTTTATCATATGTTTTACATATGATTCAACACGTGTCTTCTCCACCAAAAATTAATCCTCTAATAGTTGTAGCTTTTAACTTTTATTTTACCAACAATAAAAAATGAATTCGTCGAGTCAATATATATTCGCTAACTTTTCAAGGTTGACATTGAAATTTTTTTGACACAAATTTTATTCAGATAAAACTAATTCTGACGAAAGTAGAGATAGGGTTTCAAATGGGATAAAGTGAGTCGGGGCAGGAAGTCTACACCTGGTCTGGACTAAATTGTTATTTGGTTGTTGAGATGGTCTGAAAGTCAAATTTGATCCACGTAGATCGAGGGATTCAAGGTGAAGGCTAGCATCATGTAATAAACATTGAAAACATTATCATGTATAATAAATGTATTGTCAATGAATGAACAAATTTTATGTGGTGTATCATTCTGTCTTATGTCAGTCCTAGGCTAAGAACAAATTCTTTTAAGGCAATGCTGCCCGTAAATATTTGAATTCCCCCAATACCCACGTCCCTATTCGTGTCTGAAATTTTAAACAAATTCAAACGTTAAAACATAATGGTGATGAGACCAGTGACTTCCAACTTTCTGCTTGGAAAAACATATTTTACTCTTTGTCAATGAAAACTTAAGCTACAATTGATGCCTGCACTAGAACTCATATGGTAAAGCACCATCTTCTATCTAAGGGAGTTAGAAAAAAGGGCTCAACGACGTAGCTTACTTGCTTGGTGATACATCACATCTTCCCCATTACTATTACAATCCCTGGATGGATTCTGCAGGCCTAAAAAAACATGTATTAAAATAAATCTTTCATAAAAATAGAGAATTATGAGTTATATGGTCATAAGGTAAACATTATAAAGTAAAAACATATAAAATATCGAGCTCCGTTGTCAATTCAGAAAATAACTTTTAAGTACATTCGGTAATTAAAGTTTCGCATTCCGGAATACTCCTATTTCGCTAAAAACAGGAGTATGCCTTAAGGAAAAAATTTGTTTATGCTTTTTATGGAAAAAAGGTTCCGGTTTGTGCTTTATAATTTGCTTTATAACAATTATGAAGTATTACTCGTAATTCATTTTTTCTGTATTTTTCAAAGGAAATGCGCATAATTATCCTAATGGTTATACAAAACTATGCCTCTAAAATTGGCAGTACACACCATTATTTGCACTAGTTTAATGCCCAGTTAGTGTTTTTCTTTAACAGGTTTGGCGCATAAAATGCAGGAGAAATTAGTTACGAGCTAGATAATTGAGTACCTGCTTTTCTTAAAAGCATAAACCAGAACATTAAGCAAGAAATGGATTTTTAAGCACGGAAACATGCATTCCAAAGGAAATTCGCCCGACATGCGGACCACCGAGCCAGAATTTATTTCTTTGTCTACTAGTTTGAATTAGTTTTTATTTACGGTCCTAAACCTTAAGGATGTCAAGCCTAGAGAGAAAGAATCACCTAAGGATTCTTCCACCTAATCTTTTTTTTTACCAAAGCTAATTTTCTGGTGGAAATAAGATATGCCAGTACTTTTAGTTAAATCAAGGCTGGTAACAGTGCCATCAAGGCTGATAACAGTGCCATCAAGCCTGGTAGCAGTGCCATCAAGGTTGATAACAGTGGCATCGGCTGGTAACAGCTGATTTGTAAGTTGATAAAGTCCATTTTCTGTGGCACAGCGCACCGAAAAAATATTCGTCTAGGCATTAGGTAATCATAAACTTCTGAGAACGAGCGAAGCGGGTCCAATGTTATTGTCCTACAGATGGGTTAACTTTCTATTCTGAGGTTGAGCAAAGCAAGTCTGAACTTAGAGAAAAAGTTCCGAGGCGCCTTTTTTATGTACTTTCTGTTACCGATGACAGAGACAGATAATTTCAACGATTAGCTGATGATCCGAATCAAATTAACGGCTTAACAGTAAATCCTTGCAACATATACTCGCAATTCACTCTTTGTTCTCATTAACTGTATTTCTTTTTTAAAAAAACGATAATAATTTAAAATTATAATTCAAGCAGGTTCCAAAAAACAAATATTTCGTAATATAAACAGAAATCAACAAAATTTTAGGTTTACGTCAATCAATAAATTTCAGAGGATTCTGTCGATAAATTATTATGATTGTTTCTAATTATTCAAAAATATTCTCGATTAAAATCTGTTTAGTAAACAACTATGAAATAATCACGAAAGAAAATAAACGGAAAATATATGGAACATGAAAATAACAACGAAATTCCGATTCCAAGAAGAGTCTTCGGTCAACGAGCCTTCCCGGTCATTGGTTTCGCGGATTCTGATTAACCCAATTTTTTCACGTCAACATTACGTATTTTTGGAACTCTACCTAGACTTAGTCAAATTTATACTTAAAAAAATCTGTCTGGTATTGTTTTGTTTTATTTTTAGTTCAAATAAATGCACGTGCTTATTTAATTAAAATTGGTGTTTACTTGAAACTACGGGTTGGAAAAACGTGACAACTCCTGAGTGACGCAAGTTACTTAAGCGATAAATAGTTTTTTGGGGGTAATAAGAATTTGAGTAGTTTTAATGTAGGTATTTAGGTGAACATTATCTAATTTTAATATTATATCTGGTTTCAAATAAGGTATAGTTTTGAATTATTGTATAACCTCTACGCGCTGTCAGGGCCTTCATGTGGCTGCTTACGGGCAAAATTTTGTTGTTTAGTTATTTGTTTTTACATATAATTTTTAAGCCGCTCCGTGGTTAATGTCGTTATAGCGTCAGTATTTATACTGACCCTTGACAACACGTAGGTGTGAGCTTCGCATCCCTAGTTATTCTTTCAGTTTATACAGGGTAGTTCAATTCAAACACACTACCCTGATCAACTCAGCTTCGTGTGGAGCTATCGCGATAAATTGGCATCTGCCCCCACTAAGTTTACAACTGGAAGTTCAAATACCCAATTATTTGTTTGGTAATCGTCTGGCGTGTATGGTAATCTGATTACCAATATGTGTTTTTTTACGGTAACATTAAAAAGTTAAATTGGAGCATAACTTTATATTATTATATCAGAAACTTTGTCATATCCCTAACAATTTGATACCAATGTAATTAAATTCTGAAGATTTTTACCGACCTATCATTTGACATACATAAGGATTATTACCCATTTATAATTAAAGTTAAGCTGACTAGTACACAAAATTTCAACCCTTCTAATACATTGTTTACGAAAAATGAGGGTCTGTGAAAAATTGCCGGAATTCAGCGATATTGGTATGAAATTGTCCAGGATGTGACATAGTTCCAGAAATTATCCATACAATGGTATGCTCCAATTTAACTTTTTTAATATGTAAGTAAAAAACCACATTTAGGTAATCAGATTACCATACATGCCAGGCAATTACAAAAAACATAATTAGGTATTTAAACTCCTAAGGGACGACTTAGTGGAAGGTAGATATCAATTTTATCGCTATATCTCCGTACAGAACTGAGTAATTAGGGTGATATATTTGAATTGTATCACCCTATATAAGATATAGGTCGAATAAATTATCGACCACATTATAATACACTTATTTTAATGTTTGTCGAGCCCATTAGAACACCTATGTCTGTTCCCGCAGAGCTTATCCTTGATAAACATAGTTCAAAATAGGAAATTATTTTAATATACGTGATATTGCCAAGTCTCAAGCGAAATTTCATCACACGGTCCGCTTTGTGGGCTTGTTCAGTTTAAAACTGGTCTCATTTGATTCCGCATGCCAAAAACTTCAAAATATTGCACCTACCTTAAACGTTATTTTAAATTTAAAGACCCCATAAGATTCGTTTATTGTATTTAAAATTTGTTTACATACAATATGCATAGTAACCTTTCTACCATCTACGCTATAAGCCTATAGTTTCATTTTACGCGAACAGATACGCGACATACACTAGGGTAGAACCACTCTTATCGGAAGGCAAAGCGGAATCGATGGACCCTACCATTACTTCCACCTTCGTTATCCTAAAAACTTGCTTCATTTTCTGGCAAATGATCGCAAAAAGATAAGCGATCAATACTCAAAAAGCAACTTCAATTCAAATCGAAATTTTATTTTTAAGTTCAAACTTAATTTTTAAGAACGTTTTAAATCTTTTATGACTCAGCAAAATGGGCAAAAGTAGAAGTCCAAATTTGGTTTATTGTTCGGAAATCTGAAATATGGCCAGTATGGGTTTGTAACAATAATAAACTTATTGGGAGTTATATGTGTGTATCACAAATAACCCAGGGTTTCCCTTTGGTTCCAAAACCCCAGGGTACTAAAATCAAATGATTTTCTCAGGTTTCGTTTCTCTTACTCTCTCCCGTTCCTCTTTAAACCTCAAAAATATTTATATATTCTTGATCAGTAAGTCCTCCCTCCCAAAAAAAATCACCTCATAATCTCATTTATCTTTGAAAATGTACTCAAATTAAAAAGGAAATCTTCTTCCTCATTTGGGAAAGAACATTTCCTGAACCTCATCCATACCAAATTTAATATGAAGGTAAAGAACGAAAGAATAGAAAGTCTCTCCACAGTTTAAGATATTTATTTACAATAAAGCAGAGCGCTTTCGACCTAACAAGAGGTCATCATCAGTGCCTATTAAACAAATAAGATAAAAAAATAAATATAAAACCCTACTTAAAAGGAAAAAAAAGTAAAATACAAAGTATACAAATAAGAACAGAAATATAAACCCCTATCTTAATTTTGTTTAACTAATAATTCATTCTATCTTTTATTCTCTCCTCAACGGTAATTTATTTTATTAATTATGTTTAACTACATTTCTGTTCTTATTTGTATACCTAGTATTTTTATTTATTTTTTCTTTCTAAGTAGGGTTTTTATTTTTTTTTATTTTTATTTGTTTGATAGGCACGATGATGACCTTTGTTAGGTCGAAAGCGCTCTGCTTTATTGTAAATAAAATATCTTAAACTGTGGAGAGACTTTCTATTCTTTTGTTCTTTACGATGGACTCCATTTATGCTCATTTTAAAACATAATATGAAGGTGATCCCTGACAATACCCAGCCATATAAGGGATTAAAAAGGATTACGAGACGGTCGTGACGGAACTCAGCTATACCCATTTTAAATTTGAAGCACAGAAAATAGTTCCTGTTAGCATTGTTTCTACTTCTAAACAACATGAATATATATTATATATATATATATAATGATATATATATATAATATATATATATATATATATATATATATATATATATATATATATATATATATATATACACAAATAGAAAAATGAAAAGACGCACTCGCGAAATAACAAACCAAAACAAAAACAGATGGTAAAATTATAGTGAAAAATATAATAACAAAGCAACGTTTCGTTAAAAATAACTCATCAGGCTAGTAGAGAAGAAGAAAGTAGACTGGAGTGAAGACACGTTGTGTAGTAGTCAGTTGAAGATGGGGTGTGCCCATATATATATATATTATATATATTAAGAAAACATAAAAGTCGCTCTCGCGAATATTAATAATTAACGATAAAAACAGATGGATAAAGAATGACAGTAAAAACTTAGGTTTGCAATGTTTCGTTGTATAACAACATCGTCAGGCAAGAGAAGAAAGAAGACACAAGTCTTCTTTCTTCTCTTGCCTGACGAAGTTTATACAACGAAACGTTGCAAATATATTAAGTTTTACTGTCATTCTTATCCATCTCGTTTTTATCGTTAATTATATATATATATATTATATTATAATATATATATATATATATATATATATATATTATATATATATATAGTATTTGAATCATATACTAATAATAGTTAGGAACTAGATACAAAGACATTATATCGACTCATTGTCCGTGCCAAAAATGTAGGTTACATCTGTAACTATGTCTCCATATGTTTTAGATCACACATGCTTCTCCACTTGCTACGGAGTGGCTATAAGTTCCAGCTGAAAGGATATGTTAGGTACTCCTCCATATGTTCCTTTTAACTTTTAAATACTGAGGTAGACAACAAGGTCCGTAAAACCTGGAGACCAATAAAAATTTAGTTTTCACAATAGGGCAAGGATTATCCCTTTTATTAAATAATCTGAAAGTAAGAGTTTGGAGCATTGAAGGTCTCAAGGGCCATCATAATACTTTAAGTCGATTTTAAATTTCATGGAAAAGTAACAAATATCCAAAAAGGTTTAAAATTGATGATTTAAAGTTGCATGTAAAATTTATACTTTTCTTGGTATAATTTTGACACAAAATAAATTCTCTAGTTATGAGAAACTAGAGCAAAGAGGGTGAAATTAGAATGTCCATAGATCAATATAACAGGTTAGTTTAGATAAAGTAACGATAGTAAATGGGTAAAATAATCAAATCAATAATAGTCATCAACTCTCCGTGCATCAACCCAACTGTAACCTCCTGCCAGCTGTGTATAGAAATAAAGAAGGGGGGGGGGTAGTCAATATAAGGAATTTATAAAACAATAGTAAAACTGTGTAGAAAAATAAAGGGGGGGGGTAGTCAATATGTTACATAAGATATTGACTCGGGACGGTAATAAAACCGCAAATAAGAACGGGTAAATTCAATTGGCGTTTGTATTTTATGTGCCAATGTGCATAATAAGATTTTATTTGAAATTATAGGAATAAACAATAATAACAATATCTAGCAGGTATAAATGTCCAGGGTTATGTCATAAAAACCTTCGAAATCTTACGCCACTTAGCAGATGCAAGTTTAAGAAAAACCAAATATTTGTGGTCGGGTTGAGACAGCTGATCGTCAGCTGCTCTTCGATTCAGCTTTATTTCTCACGGACCATCTCAAATCTACAATTATCTTTACCTATTGCACCTTTAACGTGCATACAAAGGTTTGAAATCTTGTCATCAAGACGCAATAGCTCATCATATTTGAAGAATTTTCTAGAAAACCCGTTTCAATAATTATTAAGATCGATTCAAATTTGTATAAGACTAAATAGAGCCGACCAAGAAGTATAAAAGTGTATCCGCAGGTAGAGGTAGTTATTGATCGAACGTTAGTGAGTTCTTATACATTTCAGAAGATAGGAACGGCGCAAATGTTTGTTTGTACGTTTCGCGATAACTGCCGTAGAAATTTTCTTATCTTGATAAAAATTTGTAGAATGAACGATGTGTCAGAGCTGTATAGTTTTTATAGTCATATTTTGATAAAAAATTTAAGAACGATGGCCAATATAGCGAACCAAATAAGTGAAATCATCGAGTTGTAAATCCCTTTAAAATTCTAAAAATTCAAAATGCTCAAAATTTTAAAAATATCCAAAAATTTTAAAAATGGCGGCGAAACAGGAGATTATAAAAAATCTATGTAAACTCGAGTCGTTGAATATTGTTGAAAAGCTCTAGAGTAGTAGGACAAAAAATGTTGTATGCCAAACTCCAAAAAAATCAACATGGTGGCCATACTTTATATAA
Source organism: Microvelia longipes (assembly GCA_018340805.1). Classification (NCBI taxonomy): domain Eukaryota; kingdom Metazoa; phylum Arthropoda; class Insecta; order Hemiptera; family Veliidae; genus Microvelia; species Microvelia longipes. The sequence continues at coordinate 3,588,509 of JACMZG010000002.1, forward strand.
TAATTAGTTTTTACTAATTTTAAGTACTTACTAAGCTCTAACTTACTGATTCTGACGTAAGTTCCAGGTGCAAAGCATTTCTAGTTTATATTAATTTAATTTATAATGAGAAAGGGAAAGAGCAGAAACTTACAACTAATTAATATCCGTAGTATACATTTTGCTACTAGAGTTTTTATAAACATTTAATATATCACTTGATACTACCGAGTTTTGCAAAACATGAATAGTTGGCACAATATAATTGTGCGAGAGACACCTAGGAAATGTAACAAGCAAAATGCAATGCTACATCTGGGAACTGTTCCATCATTCGACATTCGTCATCATTCATGGCTCGACATAATGTCATGTCCCACTCTGTTTCGTTACGTCTAACTCATCAGGGCGCCGACAGAGCCTGATCTCACTCTGACCTTCAGTTAATTCCGAAGAATATAATGTGAAGTACTTACCAGAGACGAGCGGTGCTCTCTTACCGCCATCATGCATGGCAAGCAAAACATATATCACTTGATACTACCGAGTTTTGCAAAACATGAATAGTTGACACAATATAATTGTGCGAGAGACACCTAGGAAATGTAACAAGCAAAATGCAATGCTACATTCCGAAGAATTAATTGATCGAGCCATCAATGATGACGAATGTCGAATGATGGAACAGTTCCCAGATGTAGCATTGCATTTTGCTTGTTACATTTCCTAGGTGTCTCTCGCACAATTATATTGTGTCATTTAATAGTAAGTTATTTTCTTTTTTCATACGGCGTGTTATATCTACAATTGAACTAAGTATTTATTTTTAGTCCTTGAACAGATATTTCCTGTGAAATCTATTTTAAAAAATTTATTTTCCCTCTGGGGAAACCCGGAAACCCTCATCTTTGGACAGAGCCATGCTATAAGGGAACAAATTTCTTTGTCAAATAACTTAAGTAGCCGCATAATAGGATTAGAACTTTGGTCTTAAACAATGTGGTAAACCATAAATCATTGGGTTTTACTGACGAGCAGACATATGAAACATGAAATTAATAAACAGTAACATTACAAGCCACCGGAACTAATGCAAACCAGAAAAGTATGTTTTCTTCTTAGCTCTTAAAAGGTTTAAAAAGTGGAAAACAAATATTGATGTATAAGGATGGTTGTCCTCAAAACACAGTTTTTATTTTTTTGTCAAAATTGATTTTTTTTTTTACTTTTACTTTTTTCTTGCTTTTTTATTTGCTATTTATTTGGCACAGTCAGAAGGTATGGTAAAAGGGTTTGCCTTGAGAAGCAAAGTCAGAGATATAGAGCCGTCATTTTATACCTGCATTGTAATAAACCTGATCTTGACAACCTAGCCCTTGGTGGGTTGTAATGTTTTCATAAGCACACGTCTAGACTTAAAAGCACACAAAAAATGAATCAGTAAGCCCATCATATGGATGAATTTTATAAAATTTTGGAGGGATCAATTCCGTCTTGGTCTCCTGGTTTCAAAAATATAAATCATGTCAAGGTTTCTTTTAATCCGTTCGGATTAAAAGATTCATAAAAAAGGAAAGAAATAAATAAACTATATATATATATATATAATATATATATATTATATATATATATATATATATATAATATATTGTGTGTGTGTGTGTGTGTTGTGTGTGTGTATGTTACCGTTAAATTATAAAATACGTTCATTCGATCACTTGCGATAAGCTCTGGGCTAGTAGACCGCTGAAGGACGAGTCCGACTTATTTACTAAATTCATTGTGCATTGGAAAATTCCAATTTAAATAGTACCAAAGCAATCGTGATGAGATGATGATCATGAAATTAAAATTTCATGATTTTTCGGTAACCCACACACACTTTCGAAGACTTTATCAAGATGTGAGGGGGGGAGGGGAGACATCGTAATATGGTGTTTAATTAAAGCAATGTTACAAAATATAACACTGAAAACTGACTTTAAAAACTCCTTAGAAGTAAAAAGAATAAACCTATTTCGATCTTTTAATAATTAATTCTAAATTAGTATCACATTAGTTATTATAAATCTATCACTGTATAAATTTGATTACACTTTTTTATGGTACCAAATGGATTTAATTAATATTATTACTTATTAGACATAAGAAGGATTGTGTCAAAATATAATGTGCAAACATCAAAGTAACAAACTAATTAGTTTAAGCTGTTACCATGAAATTAAACAAACAGTTTGTTCATTGTAAACCAACGCAATTCTTCCTATATCTTGAGGGGAAGAAAAAAAGCAAAAATTAATATTGGACTTTAATTAATCACTGAGAATTACAAAGGATATCCTAAATGTAAACAATGATAACAGTGAATTTTCCAAGTAGATGTATCGCATTTTCTATTAAAGATTGTGAAAACCTATCATTCAGTTTAAGTGTCAATAGTTTTATTATTTAAACATACCAATTAAACATTTTTAATTGTAATATTTTTAATTTTGGTTTTTAACTTTTAATAAATAAATGAAGTGGTGTAAAAAATGTTAATATTAAAAGAACTTGAAAATAAAACTTTTATAACAAAAACGTTGAAAAACTAAGTCAAACTCGGTGTAAATTAATATAATTTTAATTTAATTTATTTAAGTATAAATTCAAATTAAATAATTTTAAGAATCGTGTTTGATTTGTCTGCAACAAATATTTGTAATATTATAAAACATAAATTATTATTTTTAGTTATATTTTATTATTTTTTATTAATCGAAGAAAGTATAATGTTGACACGGACATAATTTTGAGATTATATTTTAATGCTTATAATGTGTCACACTATACTGAAATGTAATGTTATTAATTAATTTTCAGGTATAGAAAGATTATAATGATAAACTACGTACTTGCTTATTTACGAAATAATATTGTAATTTTTTTAAGAAGGATTATCATATTAGACATTTCAAACAGTTACTCTTTTTACAACAAAGATTAAAAATATGACTTAAAAATAAATATTTATACCCAAAAAAAAGAGGCTAGTAATCCATTGTCATATTTTGTAGAAAAGGGTATTGGGGGTAAGTAATAGTAAATACCAGATAGGGGTAGGTAGTGCAGTGAAAAGCTATTGCAAGTAGGGGGTGGAGTGTGAAGTGGGGGTACGCATATTTTGGAAAAATAATGAGGTACGCGTATAAATAAAACCGAGACGTTAGGTACTACAGGGCATATTGAGTGCCGAGTCCTCAACAGTTAACATCATAAATCAGGCTCTTTTAATATCTAAAATTGTTCGTAACTTTTTGTATAAACTTAAATATTTTAATAATGAAAATGGAAATGATTTATATCGGTTCAGTTTCGTACGTTGTGCTCGGTTTGTTCGCTGTGCTTTCGGTTGTGCTTCTTTTACTGTCATTCATCAAAAAATCGAAGAAACATCAAGGAAACATAGCACCTGGTCCAAAGCCTTGGCCTATTATAGGATCTCTTCACTTACTTGCTGCATACGAGATACCATATCAAGCATTGGATGCTTTAGCTACTAAGTACGGTCCAGTTGCTAGCTTGAAGTTAGGACAAGTACCGTGCTTAGTCGTATCGAGTTTACAGCATGTGAAGGAAGTACTTCTGAGCAAAGGAGATCATTTCGACGGCCGTCCCGACTTCATGAGATATCATAAACTATTTAGTGGAGATAAACAGAACTGTAAGTTAATATTTTATCTTCACATAGTATCCGTAATATAGCGTGTTTCCGCCAAGTCAGGTTCGTACGTATCTAGTATCTAGATTGTCTAATTCTTTCGTCTATTTTAAAGGAAAATTTAACTAGAATGTTCTACAGAGAACATACTTAAATTAATACAGATTAATTTGAGCTAAAAATAGATTGGCGGAAACATGCTTAGTACATACATAATTCTTAACTTATGCTTCAATGTAAAATAACTATAGTTGTACAGAATATGCCATAAATACAAGACTAGAGTTCTACAGTAGATCTTGTAAATCCAAGACATTATTTCTACAGTGGATATACAAGACAGTATTTGTGCAGTATAAGAGTAGTATAGACATAGTATAGTATAGATATAGTAGTATAGATGTAGTAAATGTAACACAATAATTGCACTGTAGATATTAATTAAGCTCTAAAAATTAAATATTGATAATAGACAAAAGAAATATCCCTATACGTTTATCATGAAACCTAAACTAGGTTTCGATTTGATTGAAATGAATTGGTTTTTCTAATATTTATTTATAAATAAATATCTTTATCTGCATTCGCTTCTTAGCTTGCCTCTAATAGTGCTTTCATCAACACTTATCTGTTGTCATTCAGAACTGATAAAATGATCACCATGATCATTTTATCAACAGTCACCATGACTTTTGTATCCAACGTCGATTGTATTCGTTCGATTTACTTCAATTACATTCTCAAATATTTGTCATTTTTAAAGCCACCAAGTCAACTCTCCGGGTAAATACCTATTATTAATTCGGATGCACCAGGGAGTACCTATTTTTATAATAAGTATATAAACTTTATGATGTAGCATACAGAACTGATTATTGGCGCACGTTAAACTCATATTTATTTGACTAATAAGCATATCATAACAAGCATAAACAAATACATTTATGTATTCATGTGAATACAGCCAAAAGTTAGTTTCGTAGTTTTATCATACAAGATTAAAATTTAAAAAAATCAATTAGGACTTATGCATTATGTAATTCAAAAGAAATTGAACCAACATATCTGGCACATGTTGGTTCAATTTCTTTTGAATTATTCTTTTGGGCTTACTTTAAATTATATCTTTCATAAAATATTATCCCATTTCTACAATTATTGAAATCACGAGGGCAGACGGAATTGATCCCTTTTTCTCCATTACTTCCGTCATCCGAACGAAAGTAGTGATGGACCCTTTGTACCGGACGTTTAAATGGACCAAGCTCCATTTTCTGATGACAATATGCTAAAACATGCAATACATTGTAATTTGCATACATAAAATTTTATAAGTCTATACTTTAATACACCTAATTTTAATTATTAATGGTAATAAATTATGCGCTCTACAGATAAAATTGGTGCAAGGTATGGTACAAGTATAAATTTAAAGTGTAGCGTTGCAACGCTGACAATAGTAACATGACAATCAACGACTTATAAGTGAAATAAAAACGTAAATATTCAATAAATTAAGAAAGATGTCATTGTCTTTAATAACTTTCTTTCATTATTGTTTACAATTAATGTATATTTGACGTAGTGGTCATACGGTTAACGAGACTTGATAGAAGAAATCACCAAGTTGTGATACCCAGTGATGTGTCATAATCAACATTAATAATTGAGTAATTATTAAAATATATAGAATTTATTATTTTTAAACAATTTGTTTAAAATTACTCACTAGCTAGCAGTAAATGCCTTGAGAGTGGGACCAAACACGATAGAAACAAACTCCAAGCTGACAGACGCTTGGCGGAGAATGCTTTCCGTTCTAGCAAGTTTTAAATTCGAAACCGTTGTTAAATGCTTCAATGATACTAACTTTATTTATATGATTAAGAAAAACAATAAAGAAGTTCTTAATAATAAAAAAAAACCTGAATTAATTAATAATAAAAATCCAGGTTATTTGGTGTGCCACTGTTAGCGACAAAAAAATAGTCGTTAAAATATCAAAAGAAATGACTGGAAAAGTAGAATTTGTTTTCTTGAATTTAAAGTGCAGAAACAATTGTATATTTTATGCAAAATTCTGGAAGAAATGGACGCGGAACAAATCAGATCAAATCCTGCATAATGTATACAATTTTACAAGACGTAAACTCATGGGGTGGCTTCTATCAGCTCTAAACATATTTTACATTTTTTGTTTACTGGCGTAATAAACCTTAGGTTTTTTTTTAATACATGCAAATTTTTAACACCAATTTTAATTTTTCTTGGTATTATTTGATTTCAGCTTTGGCTTTTTGTGATTGGTCAGAAGTTCAGAAGACAAGAAGAGATATGTTAAAAGCCCATACATTTCCAAGAGCGTTCTCAGCTAAATTCCATCTCTTAGACTCTCTGCTCAACGAACAAATGACTGAAATGTTCAGTCAAGTCAGAGAAGATACACCGACAGCCATCAAGCCTCTTGTTCTCAATGCTTGCGCCAATGTATTCCTTAACTACTTCTGCAGCACTAAATTTTCAAATCAAGACGAAGATTTCGTAAAATTAGTAAGGAATTTTGATTACATCTTCTACGAAGTTAATCAAGGCTATGCCGCTGATTTCATTCCTTGGTTAATGCCCCTTCACAAATGGCATTTAAGCAAATTGAGCAAGTGGAGTCACGAAATAAGGGAATTCGTCGTGGAAAAAATTATCGAGAAGAGGATGGAACACCGCAACGAGAATCACGAACAAGAAGACTATATCGACGCATTGCTGGAACACGTACACGGCGATAAAGCATCTATGACACTAGACACCGCCCTATTCGCTTTGGAGGACATAGTAGGAGGACATTCAGCTGTAGCTAACTTCCTTGTGAAAATTCTCGGTATGGTGGCCAAGAGACCAGCCGTACAGAAGAGAATTCAACAAGAAGTAGATACAGTGACCAGCGGTAGTCCAGTGACTCTGGCAGACAGAACATCAATGCCTTATACTGAGGCTGTTATATTAGAATCTATTAGACACATCTCTTCGCCCATAGTTCCTCATGTAGCAAATCAGAATAGCACTGTTGGAGGTAATTATACTTTTGTGCTTATAAAGTTAATTATTGTAAATGAATAACTATAATACATTAATCAAAACAATTAAGTGTATTTCTTCATTCTGGTTTTCTAACAAAAATGAAGTGCGACATGAACTGCTGTCTTCTGGCATTATTTAATGTCACCCTATTTATTCAGTCATTAAATAAATTGAGTGATATAAATATAACAATTTGGTTTTACCAAAACAAAAAACTTCTCTGCTATTCATAAAACATTAGGAGCTTCTTATTATTATTGATATAATAATATAGTGTAATATATATTACAATATATATCAATATAAATATAAATATATATATAATATATTATATATATATATATATATATATATATATATATATATATATATATATATATTATAATTGATATAATAGCTGATAGCTGTTTCATAACAGCTATCTACAACAACGTATCTGATTATTTATACATTGCCCTAAAATTACTTCAGGCCAAATATAGAAAATATCTAACATTCTTTATTGATCCTTAAATTAATTTCTTGATTTTTGTTTAGGTTACACGGTAGAGAAAGATACACTAATCCTACTTAACAACTACACACTGAACATGTCTCCAGACCTCTGGAAGGATCCCCAAGCATTCCAACCTGAAAGATTTCTCAACTCAGAAGGAAGATTGACAAAACCAGAACACTTCTTACCGTTCGGTGGCGGACGAAGATCTTGCATGGGCTACAAAATGACGCAATTTGTATCTTTTTCGCTCTTAGCATCTTTATTACAAAGGTACACGATATCACCGGCTCACGACTACACGGTACCTCTTGGAAATTTAGCACTTCCGTATGACACATTTAAATTTAATTTTAAAACACGGTGAGCATTAACACAATAAACCCTCGTTTCTTTGGGTTTCAAAATTGGTTTAAAAATCAAATTGAGTTTTCGAAGGTTTCTGTTCGAATTCGAATTCTGTTACCAGTTATTTATTTTATACTCTACGAAATTATTTAGTATTTAATTTCGTTTATTGAGTATTTATTATGTTCGACATCTGATATCTATATTTCAATAGATAGATTTAGGAATTAAAAGTTCTTTTATCAAATTTCTATTATTTGCATGAAATTTTAATTCAAAGAACTAAAATGTTGAAATATGTTATAAATAAAACTTTATTTATAACATATTTTTTTATTTATTTAAAGTTTCGGGGAGTTGGTGCTCAAAATTATAAAAATTATCGTCATTTATAAGAAAAATGCTCAATGATTTTCTTATCATAAGTTTTGAGTCAAAATTTCGTTTCTCGAGGAATTAGAACTATATGGCATTAATGAATGATGTTTCTATTTGAGCAAGTCAGAGCATTTTTATTATTTATATATTTCATATATTTATCACTCGAATTTTCCGCTTAATTTGGTTGTAATGATACTTAAGTGAAATGCTTATCGAAGACTTCCGTGTTTTAAATTACTCCTATATTCTACCGGTGCTAAATTAAGTTTAACTTTTGTAAATAATACGCCCTTTATTTCAATTTTTATTTTTGTACTTCCTTATCTGAACCGAACAAATTTTCTATTTTAACTATTTTCATATCCTTATTATTAAATATTTATTTTTAATAAATTGGTCAGAACATTTAACACTTTTTAAGGCACTTTTGCTTCGCCGAAAGATTTTTAGTGCAATTGTAAATATCAGGACATTGATAAATTAGAAACATAAAAGTGTTAGGTGTTAATAAGTCCTTGTATAGATAAGATCACATTAATAATCGTACGCTTAGAAATACGGTTAGGAAAAAATATATAAAATTGTAAAGTTCATTCTAAAGTAAATTTAAATTCACTTTTGTATTGATTGTAATGATACATGAGATTTACTTTTAACATATTGCGTAGTTAACAAATATTGTGTATATTCAACATTTAAGACTATATTTTAAACTTTTACATCGTTAATATACAATTAGTCATGGTCTATTTGTCCAATTTTGCGTTTTTATATAACGTATATGCACAACATTAAATTAAAAGTATATTTTGTTTTTAGAGCAACATATTTGTAAGGCTGTGGTCCTTAAAATATGTAGATTTAACAAACAGTACAAAAGCATTTCTTAGTATGGACTTATTGTTTAAATTTTATAAAAATATTGTTACCTGAACCCCTATTTAAAAGGTCTTCTGTATTTAAGTGAATAACGGTAGATTACTTACCTTTTTAACTCTTTTACTTATAAATTAAATATATATATCAAATTCACATGAAAATATCTTAAAAATTAAATAAAAAGAAATTAACGTTACATTAAAAATCTGTAGTGGTATATTTTCTTGCATTGTATATTTAAATTATGTGTAGAAGGCCTTAATTAAGTCATTCCCTTTAATAAGACTAACAAAAAAATTTTAAACTATAATTATTTACTTGATATTTTTATAAACTAAATTTTAACTAAACATTTTAAATAAATTAAAAAAACTAACAATTTTATACTAATCGTTGCATGCAACCTAAAATGGATATAACTGCATGTTTTTATTGTCACATATTAATTTTTAATTTAAAAATTAATCATTACAACGCATAAGGTTAGTTTATTTTGCTTTTAATTTTTAATTGTACTTTCAATGGATTGCATTTTTTTTTTCAAAATCTAAGCCATTATTTTGTATTTTTTTTATTGAGAAAATCTATTAACTTAGTAATTTTTTCTTATTAATGGTAAAGTTAATGGTCCACTATATATCCTAACAATCTATAACCAAAAAAAGTTTAAGTAAATATTACTCGCGTAAAAAAAATATTGAATACTTGTTACAAAACAAATAACAAAATAATAAATAATTTCTTTTATAATTATTTTATTTTTGATTTTTGATTGTTGGCTATAACTGATTATTTTTTTTTTTTTATATTTTAAACTTTCCAAATGCCAATATGATTGTGACGAATTTATTTTTTTTCTTTAAATGGTTAAGCTATTTTAACCACATTGCATTAATAAATAATATGCCACACTTTATAAAAAATATTTTTAATATAAAAATAATAATGTTTTTTATATTTATTTATTTATTTTATTTTTTTTTTTAGATGAAAATCCTATAATTTTATTTTTATTTATAAAATTATGTATAAAGAGACTGAAAACTAAAAACGTCAAAAACATAACTATTTTTAAAAAGTCAATTTTTTTATTTTAATCTTTGATGATACAAAGGTAAAAACTAATTATAATTTAATGATTCTATTATATTTTATAAATATTGTTATTGATATATGACTATATTGTAACCATTAAAAATTTTAAAATATGTAATCAAATATTTATATTCATAAATAGGTAATAAAAGTTGATATAAATGCATACAAAATCAATATAAAGTTAATGTATGACAATTTAAAGTAAACGAACTTAATTAAACGTCGCTGAAAAGTGATATAAACATTAAATTTTGTTTAATAGCTGTGTATTATCCTACTGATTGTTTTAATATTAATAGATTTATAAATGCATTGAGATGGCTTGTTTTGTTTCTACTGTTTGGACTGAAGCAATTCTTAGAAGACTATATATATATATATATATATATATATATATATATATATATATATTATATATATATATATATATATATATATATATATATATATATATATATATATAATATTATATATTATATATAATATAATAATATATATTATATATATATATATATATATTATATATATATATATATATATATATATATATATATATATAAAATCAACTAATCATTTTGTGAAAACTAAAATTATTCGCTAAATTTGTACTAAAGATAATGTATAGTCATCTTTCTGCATTATATCTCTATTCTATTATCGATAAACAAAATTTAGCAATTTAACGTTGTAACTTTTTTACCTATTTATAACTAATATGTAAATGAACAATTTTACCTAATTCCATTATGTCATAAATTGTCTAGTTGAAATCGAAGTAATGTATTTTTTTACATTTAATTAAGCAAATGTTAGTAGCTTTGTATGTAGGTTAGCTATCGTATAACGTGTGTATTATCAATATAATCAATGGTTCCTTTGGTCATCGAAATTTTTACATTTTTTCTGTTTTACGTCAGGAATAATTTATGTAACTAGTCAATTTTTGTAAATACATTTTTTGAAGAAAATAAAAATCACAAGCTTTTTTAAATGTATTGTTTTTTTTTACCCTAGTATAAGATTAAAATCAGAGTTTACAGTGAGATCAAGTTGAACACTTAAAAATATATTAAATCACTTTGACAAGATTATTTTAAATTGAAATATATTCATGAGTCAATCATTTATCATATTGACACAACTGTACATTTCAACACTTCCCCTTACAGGGTGTACATATAACAAATGATCATCAGTTAGTTTGTAGTGGCGAAAGTCCCATCATGGATCTGAATTTTTCAACTTTTAGTCGACCTAGAGCATTTGTTAAGAAATCAGCAGACATTTCATTTGTGTCAAGGTAGGACAATTAAACTTCCGAACGGCACACTTCTCGAATGTTGTGATTCCTAACATCGATATGTTTCGTTCGTGGCTAATGACCTTCATTTCTCCCAAGATGACACTTTGACTATCAGTGTATAGTGTAGTTGCACCAATGATGAACATTTCAGCATTAAGCTCATTTAGTAGTTGACGAAGATATACAGCTTCCTTGGCTGCATTATTTAATGAAACGTATTCTGCCTCAGTGCTTGGGAGTCCTACGATAAACTGTTTTCGAGCCTCCCATGACACAGGAGCGTAAGCTAATATTAAAATAAATCCACCATATGATTTCCTGTCATCGACTTGACCTGCCCAGTCAGCATCAACCATTCCTTTCAGCGGCATATTATAATATAAGATTAAAAACAGAGTTTATTGTTAGATCAAGTTGATCACTTAAAAATATATTAAATATATTTGATAAGATCATTGATAAGATTATTTTAAATTGAAATATATACATGTGACACAACTGTACATTTCAACATACCCTGAATGTATAAGACAGTAAATTATGTCTTACCAGTTAGTCAAACAAAGTATAACAAAAACTACTACTAACTATAATTGATTTGACTAATTATTTTGTAATACCTATATTGGTAATTAACTCTATGACTTAGTCATTCTAATATGCACCTTAAGTTATTTTGATGAACGACCTATGTATTTTAAAACACCATTCAAGATTTTACGCTGCTATTACGCTAATGCGCCGTTATCAACGATTTTCTTCGATTTTTACTTCATATGTTACAAACATTATATTTCATATATCAGCAATCCCAATTCCTGTTCTATTGATATTTACGCTTAATTATTATCAGTATTGTAGGTTATAATTGGATATCAAAAAGTAAAAAGTAAAATTTTTCGACTTATCACGAAAAATGCCGATTTTGAGTTATTACTATCGCTGGAATCAGCAAAAGAAGCTCTATCGATTGGTATAACGAATGTTAGTTTACGATAATTAGTTTTTTAATTATTAACTTAATACAAAGGAGTTATCTTACATTTCGAACAGAAACAATTAGTATAAAGGTTATAAGTTAAGTTATCCCATATGGATTTCAATAAGTTGTGAAAATTATAAATACAAAAGACATAAGTCGAGTTATACCCTTTTGCAAAAGTATGCATTTGGGTTTCTGAGTATAAAGGGGATAAGTCAACTTATCGTCTTTTTGTTAGGGTTTCGAAGATAATCTTCGAAACCCTTATACTTTCTGTCGAGCGTCTGTCTGTCTGTCTGTCCGATTTTTCAGGAAGTTGAAATTTAGTATACATGTGTAACTATTTTATCCAACAACAGGAAAAATATAGCCAACTATCTCACGCGCGCATCTGTTGATTTACAAGCGAATGCGCACATTCGCCAAAAAAAATATTTTTTTTTGAAAAATCATGTGGGGTATCAAATTGTAGGTATCGATAGGTAGTACACAAATATGCATCGCTTTTTCAAAATGGCGGCTATTACACCCGCCAAAAATATCGAAAACCACCAAATATGCTTTTAAGGCATAAGGAGAAGCCTTAAAAATATGAGAAAAATAGTCAATAAAAGCACTTTACGGGCCATAGAAATACTTCGGAAAAAAAGTTTCAAAAGTTAATTTTAGCAATTTCAAAATTGCACATACGCGCACACGCAAAAAATTTTTTTTTTAAATAATCATGTGGGGTATTAAACTGTAGGTATCGATGGGTAGAACAAAAATATGCCTCGCTTTTTTAAAATGGCGGCTATTACTCAATATAGCTAATACTCAAAATGTCTTTACTCTATGCTATAAAATTAGGTACTGATACACATAAACAAAAAGGCGAGCGAAGCGAGCCCATGAATTTTATGCCTTGTTCTAAATGTTTCTCTTCATGTAAAATTTAACAAACAAGCACAAAGAGGCGAGCGAAGCGAGCCCTAGTGTTTTATGGTTATTTTAATTATATACTTGTAAATAACTTTTAGTCATTTGTTTTGTTTTTATTTCTTTACATTTTACATCGTTGCTAGGCAACGATGTTTGTTTTATCTTCATGATTGATTATTCTTTGTAAATTTGCCTAGATGCTTTTATTACTCAGAAGAGTGTTTAATAGCTTGAAATTTAATTATTCTGTTTCAGACTAATAAATCTTTTTATTAAACAACTTTACAAATTAAATTTCAACTGTTATCCAAGATGAATAGGAGGCTGTTTATTCATATCATAAAGAGAGACGAGAATGAGTTCGAGTTAGCCGGCTTGTCTGAAGATAAACGACTCTGGTGCTCCCTTCCGACAGAGTACCAAGATTTGAAGGAACACAAGGTATTGCTTTCTAAATCTCCTGTTAAAAGCGCGATTAGCGCTATTCAACCCATTAATGGGTATCGTAAAGTGGGGGTTAAGTTAGATGGCGCTATAATGAAAGAATATTTTGATGAAGATGAAAACTTGTGTTATAAAAATATTCCGTTAGAAGAGTCATCTGTCAATATTGACACTGTTGCTATGGTAACTAACAAATCAGAAAAGGAAATTTTTTTTAATCAAACGAATTAAGGAATTAGAAAGTAAATTGAATATTTCTGATCAAGTGAAGTTACAGGATGTGGAAAAGAAGTTTATCATAGACAAATTCAACAAGACTCAAAATCCTACAGACTGGTTAGAAAGGTTCGAAGGCGAATGTCGTAGATACAGAGTTAATGATGCTGTTTCTATGATAGAGGCGTTGCGTTTCTTTTTGTCTGGTTCTTCTAAGGACTGGTACGATGCTAATTTAAGAAAAATAGGGCTCTTAAACTGGCCTGAATGGAAAAGATCGTTCTACACAGTTTTTATTGACAAAGGTTGGAATAAAGTAAGGATGGCTTACAATTACAAATATTTAGGAGGGTCTCTTATAGATTACGCTTTGGCTAAGGAAAAACTGTGCTTAGAAGTGGAGGATAAGGGAACAGTACAGTCTAGAATAAATATGATAGTAGTTGGATTGCCTATAGAAATACAGAATGAGCTCGACCGGCAAGAGTTAACAAGTATGGATAGATTATACACGTCATTACGAAAATTTGATGACTCGTACACTAGCAGAGTGAAAACTAAGAGTGAAAATAAGACCAGTGTGATGATGTTGTAAATAAATCAAATACATCAACTGCTAGTAGAATTTCAAAATCAAATAGCAATAATACTAATAAAAAGCCATGCTATATGTGTGAAGCACTTGGATGGCCTGATAGGTATCACCCTACAAGCGAATGTAGAAATAAGACTGCATATTCTTCTAAGAAGAGTTAAATCTACACGAAGCCAAATATGGAGCCGAAATGATGAAGATAGAAGTAGATGAGAAATCTTTAAACTAGATAACCCGGGGAAATTAGATCCATTATAAAACTAAATGTATTGATTGATAACAAATTGAGAGTAAAGGCGGTTTATGACAGCGGGTCAAATGTAAGTTTAATAAATCAGAGAGTTGTCAACTTGTTAAAATCGAGTCTTATAAAGAGTAGAAATGCATTTAAAACTATTAATGGGTTTAATTTCAGTTCAGCCCGGGCGAGTATTATTCTTAAAGTAGGAAATTTAGTTGATAGTTTAAATACTTATGTTGTTAAAAATAGTAATTTTCTTATGATATATTACTAGGGCTAGATGCTATAAAGAAATTTAGACTTATACAAGATGAAAACTTAAATATTTTTCAAAAAGATGATAAAAATAAGATGATTGAGATAGAAGAAAGAGGTAAAACTTTAGATAGTAATAAAGAAAAATAACAATAAGTCAGATATAGATTTGGAAAAGTTTTTTAGAGGACAAAAGAGAAGATAATTTAGATGAAAATTTTGAAATTAATTTTAATGAAAATATAGATGTAAGTCAATTTAAAGTAAATTTAGAACATATTAAATATAAAAAGAAGAAAGATGAAATTTTAAATTTAATAAAGAAATATAAACATATATTCGCTAGAGATAAGTATGATGTTGGCAAAGTGAAGTCTAGAGAAGCTGAAATTAAGTTAATAAGAGATGAATATGTCACAGCTAGACCATATAAATGCTCTGTACCGGATGAACAAGAGATCAAAACTCAAGTTAAAAAATTATTAGAAGCTGATTTGATAGAAGAGTCAGATTCGCCTTATGCATCTCCAGTTACTTTAGCTTACAAAAAGAGGATGGTAGAAGATCAAGATTATGTATTGATTTTAGAAGATTAAATAAGCTGATGGTTCCTGAATGCTATCCTTTTCCGACAATTAATGACGTCATAGATAAAGCTTCTAATTGTAAATATTTTACTGTTTTGGATATAAATTCTGCTTTCTGGTGCATTGTGTTGAAATTAAAAGATCGAGAAAAAACTAGTTTTATCACCAAGTATGGGAAATTTATGTTTAAAGTGCTTCCTTTCGGACTTAAGAACGCATCTGCCATCTTCCAAAGAATTTTATCTAACATTATCAGAAGAAATAATTTAGATGAATTTTGTATAAATTATATTGATGATATTCTTATATTTTCACGTACTTGGGAAGACCACATTAATCATTTAGAGAAGTTTCTACAAGCGATCCTTGATGAAGGTTTTAAACTAAAGTTAGTAAAGTGTACATTTGCAGCGAATTCTGTCAAGTATCTTGGTCATGTTATTCAGGAAAATAAAGTCTCTCCGTGTCAAGAAAATTTGGTGGCAATTAAAAACCTTCAAAGACCAACCGATAAATCTGGAGTAAGAAGTATATTAGGCTCTATTAATTTCTATTTAAAATACATCCAAAACAGTGCTCAGAAATTTGAACCTCTTCATAAACTTTTGAGAAAGAATGAAGAGTTCAAATGGACAAAGGAATGTGAGGATTGTTTTAATATGGTAAAAGAGTACTTATGTTCTGCACCAGTTTTATGTATTTATGATGCTAATAAAGATATCTTTATTGAGACTGATGCCAGTTTAAAAGGAATTGGAGCTACCTTGAAGCAACCTCAACTTGACGGACTATTACATCCAGTAGCTTATTTCTCACGGAAGTTGTCAGAAAGGGAAAAGAAAATGGATGTCATACATCTAGAATGTAAGGCTATAAAAGACTCTATTAAATATTGGCAATACTATCTTATAGGAAGAGAATTTACAGTTTGTAGTGACCATAAGCCATTAGAGAATTTAAAAACCAAATCTAGAACAGACGAACTTTTAGGGGATTTAGTAAATTATTTATCACAGTTTAACTTTAAAATTATATATAGAAGGGAAAGGAAAATATAATGGCTGACTTACTATCTAGATATCCTGTATTAGAGTATTTTGAAAACGAAGATGCGGTTAAAGTAGTCAATCTTGTAGGTCTACCTGACATACTAAACGACCAAAAGAAAATGCTTTGGAACTAAGTACAGCTAATAAAACAGAAAGACATCATGGAATAACATTTAAGAAGTTGAATGATAAATCAAGAGTATACGTCTCAGAAAGTTTTGGCTTGAAATTAATTAACAAAATTCATAATTATTTTGGCCACATTGGAGTAGCGAAATTGAAAAAAGATAAGACCATATTATTACTTCAAAAATTTTGACAAGTTGATTCAGGAATTTTGTAAAATGTGTAAAATATGTATAGAAAACAAGACGAGAAGAAATAGAGTAATTGGACTTATGTCTAAACTAGGACCAGCGAATGAATCATATGAAATAATGTCTATTGACTCTGTTGGTGGATTTGCAGGAAATAGATCTTCGAAGAAATTTATGCACATTTTAGTGGACCATTTCAGTAGATACGCGTGGATTTCAACAACCAAAGGACAATGTGCAAAGGACTTCATTAATTTAATTGATCCTGTAGCAAAAAAAAAAAAAATTAAAATGATTTTAGCAGACCAGTATTCTGGAATAAATTCAGGAGAACTTAAGAGGTATTTAAACAAGATAGGTATACAGTTAGTGTTTACAAGTATAGATTGCCCTCAATCAAATGGTCTCAATGAACGGTTAAACCAGACATTAGTTAACAGAATAAGATGCAAAATAAATAGTGGAGACAAACGAGCATGGTCAGTCATAGCAAGTGAATGTGTCAGTGAATACAATAAGACAATTCATAGTTCAACTAAATTTGAGCCAGAATATTTATTGTATGGAATCAAATCACAGATTTCTCCTGTTGACCTACCAGAGAGGGATTTAATAGAGGATAGAAAATTGGCATTTTTGAATTCTATGAAGAGTTTTAAAACCAATAAACTAAGATTTGATAAGACGAGAGTAGAACATGAATTCAAAGTTGGCGATCTAGTATACGTTGAAAATGGAAGCAAGATAAATCGAAAGAAGATGGATAAAGTAAGAGTTGGACCTTTCGCCATTCTGAAGAGAATATCTTCATCGTTTTATGAAGTTGACTGTGGGAGGAAGAAAAAAGAATCAAACTTCTTCCACTGCAGCAAATTGTCACCATTTCGGCAGAAAAGTGACTTCAGAGGGGGAGGTGTAAATAACTTTTAGTCATTTGTTTTGTTTTTATTTCTTTACATTTTACATCGTTGCTAGGGCAACGATGTTTGTTTTATCTTCATGATTGATTATTCTTTTGTAAATTTGCCTAGATGCTTTTATTACTCAGAAGAGTGTTTAATAGCTTGAAATTTAATTATTCTGTTTCAGACTAATAAATCTTTTTATTAAACAACTTTACATACTCTTAAAAAAGTACTGATATGCAAAGACATGTAGGCGAGCGAAGCGAGCCCTTGTATTCTATTTTATGTTTGAAATTTTTCTATATATTTTGGCATCGACAAACAAACATATATGGGCGAGCGAGCGAGCCTTAGATTGTTATGTAAAAGTTTGATTCTATACTTTAAAATTGGCTAGTACCAAACAAGCACATAAAGGCGAGTGAAGCGAGCTCTAGTATTGTATGGTTATTTTTATTATATACTCTTAAGAAAGCACTGATATGAAAACACCTAAAGGCGAGCGAAGCGAGCCCTTGAATCTTATTTTATGCTTTATTTTTTTTCTAAATTTAGGTATCGACAAAACAAACTTATATAAGCGAGCGAAGCGAGCCCAAGAATGTTATGTAAAAGTTTGATTCTATAGTTTAAAATTGGCTAGTACTAACAAGCACATAAAGGCGAGCGAAGCGCGCTCTAAAATATTATGTTATGTCTTTACTCTATGCTATAAAAATAGGTTCTGATAAACATATACAAAAAGGCGAGCGAAGCGAGCCCATGCATTTCATGCCTTGTATTATATGTTTCCCCTAAAATAGATATTGACAACTAAGCACACAAAGACGAGCGAAGCGAGCCCTAGTATTGTATGGTTATTTTTATTTTATACTCTTAAGAAGGTACTGATTAACGCATACAAAAAGGCGAGCGAAGCAAGCCCTAGCATTGTATGGTTATTTTTATTTTATACTCTTAAGAAGGTAATGATAAACATGCACAAAAAGGCGAGCGAAGCGAGCCCATGATATTCATGCCTTGTTTTAAATGTTTGTCTTAAAGTACATATTGCCAAACAAGCACATAAAGGCGAGCGAAGCGAGCCCTAGATTTTTAAGAAAATGTTTGATTTTTTAGATTAAAATTGGCTAGTACCAAACAAGCACATAAACTCTTAAAAAAGGACTGATATGCAAAGACATATAGGCGAGCGAAGCGAGCCCTTGTATTCTATTTTATGTTTGAAATTTGTTTATATATTTAGGCATCGACAAACAAACATATATGGGCGAGCGAGCGAGCCTTAGATTGTTTATAATTTAAAATAGATTAGATTTTAAAATTTAGGTTTTTTTTAGATTTAAAATAAGATTCGACTAACTCAGAATCACATGAGGATAGTGCCACTGAGTGTTGGACTCTGGAAGCCCATGATATATTATTTGTTCCAAGTAAGTACACATGTCCTGAAGTCGATTTTTCTTGTCCCTTCCCGTCTCTAAACTTGCATCAACATAACATTTTAACTTTAAGGACTATTTTTAAATACAAGACCATAGGACATAGTTCCCTTAATATATCTGAGCACTTGTTTGGCTGCAGACATGTGTACTTGACGTGGATCTTTACAATACCTTGACAACTTTCCAACTGAGAAGGCTAAATCGGGTCGGGTTTGAGTCATTAAGTACATCAAAGAACCAATTATTTCTTGATATTGTACATTATTGACTTTAGGAGAATCTTCAAATGAATCTAGATCAATGTTAGGATTCATAGGAATTTTTACTGGGTTAGATTCTAACATACCAAATTTTTTTTAAATTTCTTTAGCATACTGTGATTGTTCTAAATGAATTTCATCTTTAAGTTTAACAATACTCAAACCCAACATTTTATCAGTCTTCTCAAATTTTTTAATGTTTTTTTTATGTTTACAACAGTATTTAGTATTTGATTATCACTATAAGTAACAATGAAATCATCACATGGCTACCTAATAATTTTTGAATTATTTCTTTCTAAAACATAGACACATGGATCACTAGCAAGTTGTGTAAGTCCGCATTCTTTGAGATGTTTACTTAAAGTCTCATGCCAAATTTTGCCACTTTGGCGCAAACCATACAAGGCCTTATTCAACTTACAGACCATTCTGTCTTTCTTATTACGGTCTGATAAACCAGGTGGCTGTTCCATATAAACAGTATCATTTAATTTACCGTTAAGATAGGCAGATTGGACATCATAGTGATCTAAGTTCCAATTTTTAGTAGCGGCATATGCTACAATACTACGAAGACTACTTGGTTTTATAACCGGGGCAAAGTATCATAAAATTGATACCTGGTCTCTGACCACAACCTTGAGCTACTAACCTAGCTTTGTACTTATTATTTACAATAATAAGTGTGTGTGTGTGTGTGTATTGTGTATGTATATGTATGGGTGTATATGTATATTTTATGTGTGTGTATATGTATATTATATAATATATATATATATATATATATATATATATTATTATATATATATATATATATATATATATATATATATATATATATATATATATATATATATATATATATATATATATAATATTATATATATTATTATTATTATTATTATTATTATTATTATTATTTTATATTTATTTTTATATTTGCATAGGTATGTGTGTGTATTATCATTATCTATATCTTTATTATTATATTATACATATGTATGCATGGGAAATATTATATTATTATCATTATTATTATCATTAATGGTCTACCACCAAATGATAGTTGTGTTTCAAATGTAAAATTCTAAAAAGAAGAGGTCCTATGGCTCCCAAAAAAATATATAAATACATAAAAAGATGGTTAAATCAAACAGTGAGTAATGTCAAACATATTTAGTTAATGAAAAAAAATAAGAAAGAAGAAGAAGAAGAGAAACCAACAACAACCTGTTTGCCCGGGCAACAAATCGAAAACATAAACAGGTAAAGGAATAATCAGATGTGTTAAAAGTATAAACAAATTTTTGATGAAATTTTGAGATTTGGTGTCCAATGGATCTGAATCTATCTCCTGATAATAAGGTATTTTTTGAAAAAAATCTATTCGCTAGAAATATATTGCTGATGGTAAAACTAATTGGTGATGATAAAAAACAAATAAGAGATAAAAGATGAATGACAACTGTCAAAATATTGTGTCAACAAACCCCTTGATGTTTTAGGGCCAAAAATCGGGTACAGGGCAGTGACTATAGATACTTAAACAGTAAGACTGTCGACTCAAGAGTTGACTCAATGGTGGACAAATTTTTGGATTCCAGTCGACACTATGCGGCAGGGAACCTACCTTTCAATTGAGTGGGCGTGGCTTAATTGCCCGCTTTTATGCCCACAGTCAGTTTTGAAATTAAATTTTTATACTTTGTATAGTCATACTTCTAACTAGCCGTACCGCTTCGCACGGCCTTTGTTGTCTTTAAACTTACACAGAACGCTTCTGATTACTTTTAAGTTTTTCATTCAAGTAATTTATTAATTTAATTGATTCAATCAATTAATAATGAAATAGTGGCTAAATACATGTGCTAGAAGATAGATTTTGGCATTTAATGCAGCCTGTATTTTAATTACATCGGCAAGATGCTGCACACATTTGATTAAATATAATTACCTGGTAAACTTGACTTAATCAATATATTAATTAAACGAACTTTACTCTTACCTGCCATCAGTAGCGATCTTTTTACTTTTTTGTCTGAATTTTTGTTATACAGAACATGACAATGGCGAACCATTTTTGTGATAAATAAATAAAGAAAATAATTATTTTATAATAAATAAATAAATAAAATGTTTATTTGCAAATAAGAAATATTACAAAATGGATGCATTCTATGTAAAACATAGGTCTTCCATGTATCCAGAAAAAAATTACAATATCAATACAGAAGAATAAACACAAAAAAAGAAAAAAAATGTATATATAATACATACACATGAATAAAATGAACTATATAGACCAATAAATTTATGTAAGTGATATTCACTATCTACTTTTTCATATAAACTATAACCTGAATAATATTTAAAATAAACAAAACAATAAGAATTTTACATTTCATACAAAAAAATCACAATTTATATACATTTCTTGAAGAGACTTTAAAAAGGTACTTTATATAATTAGTTAGTTTAAGGCTATTTACATTATTATTAACAATTAAAACATTTCTTTAAAGATAATAATAACAATAAATATAGCTGTCATGACCTAATATTGCCATGGTATTCATAAATGTAAATAAAAAATATATTTATGAAAAGCTATGGTCATCGGTCATTTTTGGAAAGCTATTGGGGTTAATTCATGAGTTGTCTGCACCAGTCTGCCGCGGCACTAATTTTTAGTAGCTTCATGCATTCATACAGTAGGGGACACAGTGATCCAACTCCCTGGTTTGAAGTGGTCCTCAAACAGGGGCTAGTTGCATAAACTACCACACCGTGCTGCCGTTATCAACGTTGTTATCAGTTTTAAATCGAGACATCTATTAATGTTTATAAAAATGTAAACAAGACAATTTTTAACTTATATATGAACATTTTTAGTTGTTTTAAGATTATTTGTTTAGAAAACAAGATAAATTTTGCATTTTTCCCATTAAAAGGACAAATAAGGCACAGTCGAATATCCACGGCCTTCTAGAATATTGGATCACCAACAAACTTTTTTAGAACAGAACAGAACAGAAATTTGTATTGTCTATAAATACAAATACATGTATAATTACAATATGTCAATCAATTAATAAATAAATAAATAAAAATAAAATACAAATTCATGCACTATATGTTGTATAAAAAGTCTGTTAATTTGTACACAGGGGTTTCAGCCAAAATTAATTTACATTTATTTACAAAAGAATTATAACTCTTAAGTTGTTTTAATTTTCCAGGCAACTTATTTAAACAATATAACTCTGTTGTAGTCTAAGCTTTGTTTATAAAAGCTTGTTCTATGTTTTTCAAAACCTAAATTAAGCTGATTTCTTGTATTATATCTATGTTTTTTTCTAATTTTTTTATAATCTTCCAAATTTAATTTCGCTTTTTTAAATTCTCTAGAATATACAAGAACGAATAGTTAATATTTTTTCTTTTTTAAAGAGAGGCTTGCAAGAACTTCTAGGTTTCTTATTGAAAATTGTTCTTAAAATCTTTTTTGTATGATGAAAATTTTTTCAGCTTTAATTGCATTTTCCCAAATCCCTATTCCATATAGGTTAGATTGAAATTGCCCATAGTATAAAATTTTTATTTGTTCCTTATTTAAGAATTCTTTAAGTGCTTAATCAAATAATATATTTTATTAAGTTTTTTACTAATCTCTAAGATTTGTTTATCCCATCTTAGATGACTATCTACATATATTCCTAGTAACTTAGTGCAATCAACTCTATTTACTGCATTACCATTAAAAAATAAATCATAATTTTCTTTTTTCCTGTTTTTGGTTACAAATTCTATAAATTCTGTTTTATTAAAATTAATTTTAAGTTTATTTAAGACCATCCATTCTTTAATTTTATCTAATATAGAGTTTACTAGTGAGTCAATTTCATTTTTATTCTTAGCTGAAACGGTTAGAGTGATGTCATCACAATAGAGACTTATTACCTCTGAATTATTTATAAAATGGACGACGTCATTAATAAAACCCATAAACAACAGAGGCCCTAATATTGAGCCCTGTGGTACACCTCTATCATTCGGAGCTAGATCGGATTTGTGTATTTTCCCATTTTCTTCCTTGATTTCTACAAATTGTTCTCTATTACTTAAATAAGATTTTATTAAATTGATAGCATTACCCCTAATACCTAACTTCTCTAGTTTATCCAATAAAATCTTATGATCTACAAGATCGAAAGCTTTTGAAAGATCTATGAGAACAGCTATTACTTTTAACTTTTTATCCAAACCTTTGTAAACTTTAGAGCACAGGTTTTCTACTACAGTTAAAGTTTGATCTTTTCTTTCTAAGCCATGCTGGCACGGAGTTAATAGATTTAATTTTTCAAAAAAATTATTAATTCTTATGCATATAGCTTTTTCAAAAACTTTCGATATCACTGGTAAGCATGCTACAGGTCTTATAATTACTTAAATCTAATTGATTGCCTTTTCTTAAATAATTTTTATAACTTTTTTTTTCAAAATTTTCAGTAATCTGCACGCTCTTTTGGTTAATCTCAAAGAGTATTTACATTCACTCAACGATTTATTTTTAATCTAACTTGGTACATGCATAACTAGAAAATTGTCAATCTCTTAAATACAGTAATTTAATAAAACAAGTATTTTAGATATTCTAAGAGCTAATCAAGCTATAGTAATCATCAATGTATAAATTAAGCCAATTTATATCAAATGATGTGATAATTTAAATGTTGTGGTACAACATCATGATTTTGACTGATGTAACCAAACTTTTTCACATGTTTTAAGTGTCGCACCAAAAAATATATATGTTAAAAATTAAGAGTTGATAAACTATAGAAATTCCAGTGCTAATTTATTGTGTGTTTTGCTTTCTTGCATATGTGTCGGATGTCAAAACAGAAGAGAAAAATTAAACTTTATTGACTGTTAAAATGTAATAATCAATATTTTCAAAATGATGACCAATATGGAAAATTAAATCTCTTATGGATCAATTTACCACCTAAAGATTTACATTTTTGTCAAATGCCAATTCGATCAGTCAATTTTTTTCGATTTTTACAATTTTTTTATGCCTCAGCAATGTAGGTTATCATAGTCTGAAAATATCTTCTGTGCATTACAATGACACAATGAAGTCTATTTTTGCTCCAACTTGGAAGTTTCAACTCTCTCCCATAAACACAACAGAGTTTACATAATAGACAGTTAATCACGTTAAGACATGAATGAAAATATAACTAAATAAAATAATACAAATATAATTAAATTAAATAAATACAGAAATAATTAATAAATAGTTAAAATATAACCGATAAAATAAATAAATTAAACAAAATGGAAGAAAAAGAATATTTTTTTTTCTAAGATTAACTGAATGGTAAGAGTAGGAGCACTTCACCAGCTTGCGTTAAAACTATTAAATTATCCTACTACAGTCTATCGTTTAGTTTAAAATCTTGACAGGTCAGTTTAGACCACTGATTCTTAAGAAAAAAATCCCTGCAAGAAGGGAGCGGGAAAAAACTTTGTAAACAAATCAGGTTATTTTACCCGTATTTTTCTTGGCGATATTTTTTTTTACATTTCTTTTGTGTAGTTTAATTTTAAAATACAATTTTTTTAAGATGAATTGAAAGTAGTTTTAGTAATCAAAAGAAGAACTACAAACAAAGTGAATGATTGCCGGAAGAAGTTTTTTCCCCTACAACGGTTATTGTGGTAGGGATTTTTTTTCTCTTTTAAATGAGAGGTTGGCAGCGGCTTCTCTGATTGGTCAATCGCCAAATACTTATGACCTTGGGATTTTTAAACTAAACGATAGACTGTAATTTCCTAGTATTTCTAGCTTTCACACAAAAAGTCATGCTTGTGTCTTCTACTGACAGAATGCATATAACCAGCAAATTGTGAGCCTTCCTTATTAATATTTAATTTAATTATATTCATTTAATAAAAAAAAAATTAATTCAGTGATATGGGAAACAATGAAAACACTAGAAAAAAACCTTCCTTCTGTTGGCAGGCTGTTGTTTTTTTTAAATTTAGTTGATGATAATGACTAATGACGTGTTATGAAAGCAGTTGCTAATCATTTTTTCCAATAAATATTTCTGAGTGTCTG